>JAPEVW010000024.1:535000-590000 GCA_027921565.1 Artemia sinica | reverse complement strand
ATTGAGAGGGCTATTGCCCTTTTTAATAGTTGAAAGCAATCGGAAGAAACCCCCCCCAGGCCCTTCATTTCCCCAAACACTTGCGATCAATATTTTATATGGCCATTTTCTTCAATGTAGTTGAAAGGTCTGCACATTATGTCTTTGAGGATGACAACACCCCCCCCCCTCCAGCCATAGCCCTCAGGACAAGAGTTGTAAGTTAAGCCCTTGGGGCATATAAGATTTTATAGAAAGTGTTATCATAGAAGCTTCGAAAAGGGCTCATTCGATTGGAAATTGAAAGGGCTAGTACACTTTTTAATATTCGAAAGTTATTGGAGGTCAACTAACTGCCCTCTCACGCCCACCATTCCCCAAACACATCCAATCAAAATTTTAAGATAGCCATTTTATCCAACGTAGTTGAAAATTCTGGAAAGTATGTCTTTGAGGATGACAACCCCCCCCCCCCAAGTCCACAGGGCAAGGGTTTTAAGTTATGCCCTGGGGGTATATAAGGTTTTCAAAGAAAGTGTTGATGTTGAAAACTTCAAAAAGGGCTCATTCTATTGGAATTTGTAAGGGATAGTGTAAGGGATTTGTAAGGAATAGACCTTTTTTAATAGTTGAAAGTGATTGGCGGGCAACTAATCCCCCTCTCAAGCCAACCATTTCTCAAAACACATTCAATTAAAATTTTGAGATAGCCATTTTCTTCAAAGTAGTTGAAAGGTCCAGAAATTATGTCTTTGAGGATGACAAAACCCCAGGGCAAAGATTGTAAGTTATTGCCTGGGGGTATCTAGGACTTTTATGGAAAGCATTGTCGTAGAAATTAAAAAATGCCTTATTCAATTGGGAATTGAGAGTTGAAAGGTCTGGAAATTATGTCTTTGAGCCATTTTGTTCAACAAAGTTGAAAGTTCTGGAAATTAGAACTGGAATCGGAGGACGAATACCCCCCCCCAATAGTTTCCCAACTACCTTCAAGGTAGTTGAAGGGTCCGGAAATTATGTCCTTGAGTATGCAGCCTTCCCCCAAAACCATCCGGGCTAAGGTTGTAAGCTATGCCCAGGGGGCATATACGGTATTTATAGAAAGCACTCTTTTAAAAACTTCAAAAAGAGCTCATTCGATTAGAAATTGAGAGGACTATTGCCCTTTGTAACAGTCGAAAGTAATCGGAAGGAAAAACACCCCCCCCAGGCCCATGATTTCCCCAAACACTTGCGAGACAACATTTTGATGTGGCCATTTTGTTCAACGTAGTTGAAAGGTCTGAAAATTATGTCTTTGCGGATGACAACCCCCCACACCCATAGCCCTCAGGACAAGGGTTGTAAATTATGCCCTTGGGGCATATAAGATTTCTTAGAATGTATTGTCGTAGAAGCTTCAAAAAGGGCTCATTCGATTGGACATTGAAAGGGCTAGTACCTATTTAATATACAAAAGTTATTGGATGGCAACTAACCGCCCTCTCACGCCCACCATTTCCCCAAACACATCCAATCGAAATTTTGACATAGCCGTTTTGTTCAACGTAGTTGATACTTCTGGAAAGTACTTCTTTGAAGAAGACACCCCCCCCCACAGTCCTCAGGGCAAGGGTTTTAAGTTATGCCCTGGGAGCATATAAGGTTTTTATAGAAAGTGTTGTTGTAGAAACTTCAAACAGGCCCCCTCCCGCCCTTAGGGCTAAGGTTGTAGGTTATGCCCTGGGGGCATATAAGGTTTTGACAGAAAACCATGTTGTAAAACTTCAAATAGGGCTTATTCGATTGGAAATTGAGAGGGCTATTGCCCTTTTTATTAATCACCATTAATCGGAGGGAAAATCACCCCCCCCCACGCCCATTTTGATGTGGCGACTTTGTTCAAAGTATTTGAAAGGTCAGGAAATTATGTCTTTGAGGATGACAACCCCCTCCCCCAATGATCTCAAGACAAGGGTTGTAAGTTATGCCCTTTTGGCATATAACGTTTTTATAGAAAGTGTTGTCGTAGAAGCTTCAAAAAGGGCTCATTCTATTGGAAACTGGGGGCATATAAGGTTTTTATAGAAAGTGTTGAGCTATTGCCCTTTTTAATAATCGAAAGTAATCGGAGGGCTACTGCCCTTTTTATTAATCACACTTAATCGGAGGGAAAATCATCCCCCCCACGCCTCATTTTGATATGGCCATTTTGTTCAACGTAGTTGAAAGATCAGGAAAGTATGTCTTTAAGGATGACAACCCCCCGCCAATGCCCTCTAGACAAGGGTTGTAATTTATGCCCTTTGGCCATATAAGATTATAATAGAAAGTGTTGTCTTAAAAGCTTCAAAAAGGGCTCATTCGATTGGAGACTGGGGATATATAAGGTTTTTATAGAAAGTGATGATGTAGAAAACTTCAAAAAGGGCTCATTCAATTGGAATTTGAAAGGGACGGTGCCCTTTTTAATAGTCGAAAGTGATTGGCGGGCAACTAACCCCCCTCTCAAGCCAACCATTTCCCAAAACACATCCAATCAAAATTTTGAGATAGCCTTTCTCAACGTAGCCATTTTATTCAGCATAGTTGAAAGGTCCAGAAATCTTTGAGGATGACAAACCCCCAACAGGCTCCAGGGCAAAGATTGTAAGTTATTGCCTGGAGGCATCTAAGGTTCTTATGGAAAGCATTGTCGTAGAGAATTAAAAAAAAGGCCTTATTCAATTGAGACTTGAGAGAAATATTGCCCTTATTAATAGTCAAAAGCAATTGGAGGGAGATTGCCCCCTCCCAACGCCCAACATCTTCCAAACACTTCCGTTCAACATTTAGATATAGCCATTTTGTTGAATGTAGTTAAAGGATCCGGAAATTATTTCTTATAGTATGACAACCCCTCGCTCTTAGGGCTAAGGTTTTAAGTTATGCCCTGGGGGCATATGAGGTTTTAACAGTAAGGTTTTTTTTTACGGTTTTGTTGTAAAAACTTTAAATAGGACACATTCGATTGGAAATTGAGAGGGCTATTGCCCTTTTTAATAATCGAAAGTAATCGGAAGGAAAATCACCCCCACGCTCATCATTCCCCAAACACTTCCGATCATCATTTTGATACGGCCATTTTGTTCAACGTAGTTGAAAGGTCTAGAAATTATGTATTTGAGGTTGGCAACCCCCTCACAGCCTTTCAGGTCATGGATTATAAGTTGTGCCCTGGGGCATATTAGGTTTTTATAGAAAGGGTTGTCGTACAAACCTCAGAAATTGCTTATCGGTTAGAAATTGAAAGGGCTAGTACCCTTTTTATTATTCGAAAGTTATCGGAGGGCAACTAACCGCTCTCTCACTGCAGCCATTTTACCAAACACATCCAATCAAAATTTTGAGATAGAGATTTTGTTCAATGTAGTTGAAAGCTCTGAAAAGTAGGTCTTTGAGGATGACAACCCCCTACCCCCCCCCTCAGAGCCCTCAGGGCAAGGGTTTTAAGGTATGCCCTGGGGCATATAAGGTTTTTATAGAAAGCGTTATCAAACTTCAAAACGGGCTCTTTCAATTGGGAATTGAAAGGGCTAGTGCTCTTTTTAATAGTCGAAAGTGATTGGAGGGCAACTAATCCCACTCTTATGCCCACCATTTCCCAAAACGCATCCAATCAAAAATTTGAGATAGCCATTTTCTGCAACGTAGTTTAAATGTCCGGAAATTATATCTTTGAGGGTGAAAAACCCCCAACAGGCCCTAGGGCAAAGATTGTAAGTTATAGCCTCGGGGCATCTAAGGTTTTTATAGAAAGCATTGTCGTAGAAAATTAAAAAAAGACTTATTCAATTGGGAATTGAGATGAATAGTGCCCTCATTAATAGACAAAAGCAATTGGAAGGTGAATGCCCCCCTCCCAACGCCCATCATCTTCCAAACACTTCCGATCAACATTTTTTTATAGCCATTTTGTTGAATGTTGTCGAAGGATCCAAAAATTATGTCTTATAGTATGACAACCCCCCCCCCGCCCTTAGGGCTAAGGTTGTAGGTTAATTCTTGGGGGCATATAAGGTTTTTACTGAGAGCGTTGTTGTAAAAACTTGAAATAGGGCTCATTCGATTGAAAATTGAGAGGGCTATTGCCCTTTTTAGTAATCGAAAGTAATCAGAGGGAAAATGACCCCCCCAACGCCCATCATTTCCCTAAAAACTTCCGATCAACATTTTGAAATGGCCAATTTGATCAACGTAGTTGAAAGGTCTGGAAATTATGTCTTTGAGGATGACATCCCCCCCCGTAGCCCTCAAGACTAGGGTTGTTAGATGTGCCCTTTGGGCATAAAAGGTTTTTATAGAAAGTGTTGTCGTGGAAGCTTCAAAAAGGGCTCATTCGATTGCAAATTTGGAGGACTAGTGCCTTTTGCATTAGGCGAAGGGGATAAGAGAGCAAATCCCCCCCCCCTCTTGCCCATCATTTCCCCAAACAATTATAAATAAAAATTTTGAGATAATCGTTTTGTTCAACGTATATGAAAGGTCCGGAAATTATACTTTTGAGGATATCAAATCCCCCTAGCCTACAGGGCAAGGGTTTTAAGTTTTGACTGGGGGGTATTTAAGGCTGTAATGGAAGGGATGGTTGTTTAACTATAGAAGAGGCTCAATTTGTTGAAAATTGGAATTTCTAGTTCCTTTTTAAGCATCAAAACTGATGGGGGGAATTTAGCCCATGCTTTGGAGGGGACTCATTGGATTTGTAATCATAATTTCAGTGCCCTTTTTAAGAGTCAAAGTGATCAGCCCACAGCTAACCCCCCCCCCCCCCTCCAACATACACAGAAACACAAACACGTCGTGTTTTCCTGAGATGTATTCAATAGATATTTTTGAGAGAGTCCTTTTATTCAAAATAACCCAAATATCATATAACAAGGCTTTTGAGGTTGATTAAGTAAAAAAGAAAAGTTTTTTTTAACTGGAAGTAAGGAGCGACATTAAAACGTAAAACAAACAGAAATTATTCCGCATATGAAAGGGGCTTTTTACTGTTTAAAAAAATAAAGTCTTCTTATCAGACAGAGGCAAACTTTAGCGCAAAGAGCGAGGCGCTGTGATGGGTGAAACTTATATATTTGAAATCAGCATAAAAATCTGATTCTTTTGATGTATCTATTGGTATCAAAGTTCCCTTTTTTAGAGTTTCGGTTACTATTGAGCCGGGTCACTCCTTACTTCCAGGTCGTTACCACTAACTGTTTGATACAAACCATCAGAGCCTGAAGGTGAGGGTTGTAAGTTATGCCCCTGGGGCATTTACGGTTCTTGGAATTTGGAAAATTGGAATTTCTAGTTCCCTTGTAAAAGTCAATAGTACTGGAAGTCAAGTATCACACCCCCCCCCCCCCAATTTGCCCCTCTTTTCACGAAATGCATCTGATTGAAATTGTGCGATAGCAATTTGGTTTTAAAACAGTCCAAAGAACATATAATAATGCTTCCAGGGTTGGCATCCCCCCCCGCAGAGCCCTAGTGCAAGGGCTTTAAGTTAATAATTCTATTGGACATGTCAACAGTCATTTGACCACAGTGAACCACGCAGTAAAAAGTAAATATGTTTCTAGTCTGAGGGAGGCTGTCAAGCGGGATGGATATTTTTCAGTGTTCCAGTTGAATATTCAGGGTCTTTGTTCTTCAATTGACCATCTAAAACAGATTGTTTCTGATGGGCAACCTGATTGTTTCTGTCTGTTGTTGGCTTATGCGATACTTTTTTAGATTCTAAAAATGATATGCTTTTGGATTTGCAAGGTTATAAAATGGAGCGACTGAATCGACAAAAGATGGCCAAGGGTGGTCTTGCTTTGTATATTTCTAATAATCTCCCATATTCTCTTAGAATGGATTTATCCAGAAATATCGAAGGTGTCTTTGAGCCACTTTTCGTAGAAATTAAATTTGGAGGTAAGGACTTGATTGTTGGTATTATTTATCGATCTCCTAGTGGCTCTATTCCATTGTTTCTACACACCCTTAATGATCTACTGGATACCATCCTAAAACAGTCGACTGAATTAATTATTATGGGAGATTTTAATATAAACTTGATGGATATAAAGTCTTCTGTATCTTTGGATTTTCTGTCGTCCATGCTTTCTGCAGGTACTTTACCTTCTGTATGTATCCCATCTCGCATAACAGAGAGTACGTCATCTCCGATAGACAATATTTTCTGTACAGCTACCTGATCCAAAATTGTGTTTTAGTGAGCGACATTTCCGATCATTTCCCCCTTTACTCTAGATACTGTTTTGATAAACTGACTATTGAGAGGACTTGTGAGTCTGGTAAGAGGCCTTTTAGGTTTCGTGAAGTGGAATTGATGCTTCTTAGGTCAAGATTGGCAGAAATTTCTTGGGGTGGTTTTGAGAGTGATTCTGACTTTTGTAATTTATTTGATACTTTTTATGAGTCTATTAAAGATGCTGTTCTTGATATTTGTTCTGTTTCACCTTCTAATCGTAAGTCTAAGAATACTTTTCCTTTAAATCCTTGGATGATCCCTGGTCTCCTTAGGAGTTGTAGGAGAAAAAATAATCTCTGGAGGGCCATTAAGTCTGCTAGCACTTCAATGAAAGCTATTTGCTTTCAGCGATTTAAAATTTATAGGAATATTTATAATTATGTGTGTCGAAAGGCCAAGTCCCAGTATTATTTTAATTGTTTTTCAGATTGTGGTAAAGAAATACGAAAAACTTGGCAGGTTATAAATTCTGTGCTTAGGCCCTATTTTCAGTCTCCATCAGCCCCTTCTTTTTTGGATCTCGATGGCAAAATCATCGAAGGTGAACTGAATGTTCAAGATGCATTTACTTCATATTTTGCGAATATTGGTAAAAGGACCGCTTTGGCTGTTGGTTCTTCTCCTTCAGGATCCAACTTCAGGTCTTATCTTGGGCCACCTTGTATGAAGTCAATGTTTTTGGAACCAGCGAAGGAGAAAGAAATTGCTAAAATTGTTATGGGATTGAAAAATTGTTCGTCGTCTGGCCCTGATTGTTCGAAAAATTATTATTATTATTTTTTTTTTTTTAGGGTGCCAGTTTTCGAGTATAACTCACTGTGTAGGCACGCTCTGTAAATATTTTCTTTTCCATTGATTCATATTGTACAAGTGTTATTTTGTCTTGTAGTGATTTAATGAGAAATTAAAAAACTATATTAAACTGACAACACACATTCATTTGAATTTGTTCAATAAAGTACAAATTATACTCTGGCTTTTAGAAAGCTTAGGGGTTTTGAACCCTACTCCTACTCATATTAATTTCTGCTCTTTTTGAGTTTGTTTTGAGTTTCATTTACTTTTTGATAACTGATTTGTGGTAGTTATATGCCTGGTAGATTCTTTGATTCTATTTTTGTTCATTGTTGGTTTAATTGATTTCTTTACTTTTTTTGAAAAACTTTTTTTTTATTATGTGGAAAAAGTTTTTTTTTAATTTATCACATAAAACGGTATTTCTTCGGATGCGTATAAAGTTTACAAAATTCATTTTGTGGAGTTTCAGTTACTATTGGCACAAATCACTTTTACTTACAGCCAGGGGCGTCCCGAGACTCATTTTATTGGGGGGAGGGGGGGGGGGGTGATCTCCGCAAATTTTGCCAAATCGATACCTGATTTATGCCAAAATTTCTGCAGAATTTTGCTAAATTTCGGGCAAATCTGCAAAATTCTGCCGAAGTTTCCGCCGTCGGCGAAAATTTTACCGAATGCCAAAACCATTGGAGGGGCGGCACGCCCCTCCCCACCCACCCCCTCGGGACGCCCCTACTTACAGTTCCTTTCCCTAAATAAGCTGTTACGCTAATTTTTAATTCGTACAAAAAGAATAATAAGCAAGAAATGCGTACAAAAGAATAAAATATAAAAATAAGCAAGATGAAAATAAACTTAATAGGCTATATCCGTATATTCTCAATTTAGCCAATTAGGAAGCATACACGGCAATGGTCGTATCCAGGATTTGTTTCGGGGGGAGGGGGGGGGGGTTGGGTGGGGGAGGTGGTAGAAAAGGTTATTTTTGGGGGAGTGGGTTAACGAATTAAAAAAAAACGCATCAAAATGTGTTTTTTATTTAAATTTTGTTACATTTTTACGAGCTTGACAAACATATTCGGGGGGGGGGGGGAATTCCCATCCTTTTGGATACGGCCTTGATGTACGGTATGCATAAATTTACTTCGAACGATCAGGTATTAGTACGGGTAGAATAATCCGACGAAACAATTAAAAAAAAAAATAAAACTGTGAAACTTACGAGAAATTACAAGGAAAATTGTGAAATTCTGTTGAAAGCACAAGCCTATTATGATTGACCCTGAGCTTAGGTTCAACTTATTCTCCTTTAAGGGGATTGTAAAAGTAAAAGCAACTTAGCGGGAAATCTTGGATTTTTGGGGGATAGCACATGCCCAGTGTATTCGTTTTTGGGGAACTTATCTATATTCTTTGTTTCTTACCATATTTAACATAATAAACAAAAACATAAACCACTGTAAATATAAATCCCTACGCTAGGGTAAAAATATTTTGCTAACAAGTAGCGATTACCTGCATAAACATTCAGAGAAACATCCCAAACCAATAAATCAACTTAAAAAACGAAACAAAAAACAGTAACATTCTCCTACACATCCCCTCTTCAAGTCAATCCCCCTTTCTGCTCAAGTGCCCTTCAAGTCAGGTGCCCTTCTTTAGTTTGAGGTAAACAAGGATTTTTTTTTTTAATTCACTGATAGTTCATTTTGCAAGATCTAGGAGTCAGCATTTTTTTTTTTGTAATTGTGCAGCTTTTTTTTAATAAAATTAAGCTTGTTTCAGTCGAGAATGTAATCAAACAGTTCGTGGTAACGAACTGTAATTAAGGAGCGACCCGGCTCTATAGTAACCGAAACTATACAAAGCGGGATTGTGATACCAACAGATAAATCAAAAGAATCAGATTTTAATGCTGATTTCAAATAAATATGTTTCAGCAAGTTTAGGAATACCCATCAAAAGTTGCGCACCACAGAAAATTTGCCAGATTTTCGAAAAAAGAAGGAAACACCCCTTAAAAGCTATATAACCTTAATGGAAATCACACCATCAGATTTAGCGTATCAGAGAACTCTACTGTAGAGGTTTCAAGCTCTAATCTGCAAAAATGTTGAATTTTGTATTTTTGGCCAGAAGAAAGATCACGGATGCGTTTGTTGTTTTTTTTTCCCAAGGGGTGATCGTATCGACCCAGTGGTCCTAGAATATCGTAAAAGGGCTCATTCGAACGGAAATTAAAAGTTCTAGTGCCCTTTTTAAGTGACCAAAAAATGGAGGGCAACTAGCTCCCCTCCCACGCTCATTTTTTCCCGAAGTCGCCTGATCAAAATTTTGAGATAGCCATTTAATTCAGCATGGTCGAAAGTATAATAAATATGTCTTTTAGGATGACTTAATTCTCCAAAGACCCCGGGGGGAGGGCTAAAAGTTATGAACTTTACCCAATGTTTAAATATAGTATTGGTTATTGGGAAGTATAGAACGTTTTCAGGGGAAATTTTTTCTGGTAGTGGGAGGCCGGGGGTTATGTGGGAGGATTTTTTCATGGAAGAAGTTTTCATGGGGGAAGAGAAATTGCTATGAAGGGGGTGCCGGATTTCCCAGCATTGTTTAAAAAAACGATCAGAATTTAAATAAAAGAAACAACAAATTTTTCAACTGAAAGTAAAGAGCAACATCAAAACTTAAAACGAACAGAAATTATTACGTATATGATGTGTTTCGCCCCTTAGTCAATACCTCGGTCTTTAAGCCAAAGATTTCTTAGTACTCTCACAAGAGCTATTTATTCTAATTAACGGCCTTTGTGATTAAGGGGTCATTTTTAAAGGACGGGAAAAAAATTCGACCTTTAGCGTAAAGAGTGAGGTATTGACTAGAAGGCGAACCCCCTAATATACGTATTAAAAACATATTAGTATAGAAGTTCGTTGCGTAAGTTACGTATATTTATTACTAGTAAAAACGCTTGTAAATAAAATTAAACAACTTTCGAGACAGCCATTTAACCAAATAAAAGTAAAATTTTGTTTTAATTATTCATGTACGGTGAGCCAAAATCAAAACCTGCATCAATTCAAAAACGTTCAGAAATTGAATATAAAAAAAGTTTTTGTAACTGAAAGTAAGGAGCAACATTAAAACTTAAAACGAACAGAAATTATTCTGTATATGAAAGGGGCTGTCCCCTCCTCAACGCCTCGCTCCTAGCGCTGAAGATTGACTCCGTCTCACTACTTCATTTTTTTAACAATAAAAAACTTTAGCATAAAGAGCGGGGCGTTGAGCAGGGGACAGCCCCTTTCATATACGGAATAATTTCTGTTCGTTTTAAGTTTTAATGTTGCTCCTTACTTTCAGTTAAAACGAACTTTTTTTTTATTTAATTTGCAAATATTTTTATGAATTGACCTCTTTGTTAATCTTTAGATTTATACCAAATAAATTTATTCTGTCCTAAATCTTTTTTACTGATCTTATCAACGAATAAGACAACCATGAATTTATTCATTAAGTGACGGAGACTTGTCCCATTATTGTTAATTCTAATAAGACAATTATCCGTTAAAACGAATTGTGTTCAGTCATTTCAGTTGTGAGTTGACTGTGACAGGCGCAAACAGCAATTACTTAATTGAAGGTAAGAAAATGAAGGCGGCGTAAAAAAGAATTCAAAGGACTAGTGCCCTTTTTAATAGTCAAAAGTGATTGGAGGGCAACTAGCCCCCCCCCCCCCCCACACACACCCATCCTTCCCGCAAACAAATCCAATAAAAATTTTGAGATAGCCATTTTGTTCAGCGTAGTTGATTTCCAGAAAGAAAAAATATTTTTGAGGAGGACACTCCCCCACAACCCTCAGGGCAAGGATTATAAGTTATGCCCTTGGGGCATATAAGGTTTTTATTGAAATCTTTTTCGTAGAAAACTTGAAAAAGGGCTCATTCGATTTGAAACTCAAAGGACTAGTACCCTTTTTAATAGTCGAAAGTGATTTGAGGGAAACAAACCCCCCTAACCTACCCTAACAAAACCAGAGACGAGACACACACAGAGACGAGACACACATAGAGACGACACACACATAGAGACGACACACATAGAGACGACAAACACACAGAGACGACACACACACACAGAGACGACAAACACACAGAGACGACACACACACAGAGACGACACGCACACAGAGACGACAAACACACAAAGACGACACACACACAGAGACGACACACACAAAGAGACGACACACACATAGAGATAATACACATAGATACACATAGTGATAAGGTTTTACTGGAATCTTTTTCGTAGAAACTTGAAAAAGGGCTCATTCGATTTGAAATTCAAAGGGCTAGTACCCTTTTAATAGTCGAAAGTGATTTGAGGGCAACTAACCCCCCTCTCACGCCCACCTTTTCCCAAGACACTCTCTCACAGCCTTCAGTGCAAGGATTATAAGCTATGCCCTGGGGCATATAAGTTATTTATTGAAATCTTTGTCATAGAAACTTGAAAAAGGGCTCATTCGATTTAAAAAATTCAAAGGGCTAGTACTCTTTTAATAGTCGAAAGTGATTTGAGGGCAACTAACCTCCCCCCCCCCCCTCTCACGCCCACCTTTTCCCCAAACACATCCAATCAAAGTTTTTAGATAACCATTTTATTCAACGTAGTTGAAAGTTTTGGAAATTAGGTCTTTAAGGATGACAACCCCTCCCCCACAGCCCTCAGGGTAAGGGTCGTAAGTTATGGCCTGGGGGCATATAAAGTTTTTATTGAAAGCGTTGTCGTAGAAACTTCAAAAGCGCTCATTCAATTGGAAATTGAAAGGGCTAGTGCCTTTTTTAATAGTTGAAAGTGATTGGATTGCGACTAACGGCCCTCTCACTCTCACTACTTTCCCAAACACATCCAATCAAAATTTTGAGATATCTATGTTGTTCAACGTAGTTGAAAGTTCTGGAAATCGGGTCTTTTAGGATGATAACCCCCTCAGATCCCTCAGTGCAAGGGTTGTAAGTTATGCCCTTGGGGCATTAAAGTTTATATCGAAAGTTGTTATAGAAATTTCAAAAAGGGCTCATTTGATTGGAAATTATGCCTTCCTAAGGCCAGAACAAAATTTGCACTTTAATGAAAAAACACAAATGAATGTGCATTGTCAGTTTAATATACATATACTGATATTTAGTAATCAAAATCTTAATATTATTTGATTTATTAAAGTTATAAAAGTAAAAACATTTATAATTTGTCAGTAAAGTGCAAATTTTGTTCTGGCCTTGGGAAGGCATAGGGGTTGAGCGCCCAATTTATGTTAATCTCTGCTTGTTTTGAGTTTGACTCGGTTATTTATTGTAATTTCTGTTCGTTTTGGGTTTCATTTATTTATCGATGCTGATTTGTGGTAGTTTCACGCTTGGTAGATTATTTGAATTTATTTCTGCTCTTTTTTTGTTTAATGGAGTTCTTTACTTTCCTTTGAAAAACTTATTTTGTAGAATTTTTTTTTTTTATTAATAACAATAAATTACCGAGTCGAACTCAAAACGAGCAGAAATTAACATGAGTAGGGCTCATAACACTTATGCCTTCCCAAGGTCAGAACATAATTTGCACTTTACTGAAAAAATATAAATGTTTTTACTTTCATAATCTTAATAAACCAAATAATATTAATATTTTGATAATTAACATTTTCTATTTATTAATATTTAATTTTTAATTTTAATATTTTCGGTCACTTAAAAAGGACACTAGAACTTTTAATTTCCGTTTGAATGAGCCCTCTTTCGATATCCCACTGGGTCGATACGATCACCCCTGAGAAAAACAAAACAAATAACACGCATCCGTGATCTTTCTTCTGACAAAAAATTCAAAATTCCACACTCTTTCAGATACGAGCTTGAAACCTCTACAGTGGGAATTGCTGATACGCTAAATCTGGTGGTGTGATGTTCATTGAGGTTTTATGACTTTTATGGGGGTGTTTCTTCCTTTTTTCGAAAATCAGACAAATTTTCTCAGGCGCGTAACTTTTGATGGGTAGGACTAAACTTGATGAAAGTTAATATATTTAAAATCAGAATTAGAATTTGATTCATTTGATTATTCCATAAGATAAAAAAAATGAGCGTGGGAATAGTTGCCCTCTAATTTTTTTGGTCACTTAAAAAAGGGCACTAGAAACTTTAATTTCCGTTCGAATGAGCCCTCTTGCGATATTTTATGACCACTGGATCGATACGATCACCCCTGAAAAAAAAACACGAATGCGTGATCTTTCTTCTGGCAAAAATGCAAAATTTCCCATTTTCGCAGGTAGGAGCTTGAAACCAATACAGTAGGGTTCTCTGATATGCTGAATACGATGGTTTTATTTTCATTAAGATTGTATCCCAGTTAGAGGGAGTTTTTCCTTTTTTTTGAAAATAAGGCAGTCTTTTCAGGCACATAACTTTTGATGGGTAAGATTAAACTTGTTGAAACTTAAATATTTGAAATCAGCATAAAAAAACCAATTCTTTTGATATATCTAATGGTATAAAATTTTTTTTTTAGAGTTTTGGCTACTATTGAGCCGGGTCGCTCCTTACTTACAGTTCGTTACCACGAACTGTTTGATAAGCTGGCAAATATTTTGAATGTTAATATTTTAACACAATTAGCGAGGCAAATAGAAATTAAAAGATGCATATGCAGAAACTTGTTTTGAACGCAGAAACTGGGAAATTTGTTGAATGGTCATTTACCACAATTAGGGAGGATTTAAGTCTTTTAAGTCTAATTACAGTTTTCTAAACTGTTGCACTCGAATTACTCCAAAATTCAGCTAAATTCACAAATCAATATTTCACTGCATTCTTTAGCATCATCACTCCGTTTCGTTTTGTCAAAATCACCATTCGTTTGGTAGGTAGGGCCAGGGGCAAATCTCCACCAATTTTCTTGGTGGGAGGGGGGCAAGAGGGGTTCATATCCGGATAGTCAAAGGTCATAGGATATATAATAATTTTTCTCCAGATTATTGGGGAGGCAACTGCCACCTCTCCAATGACGCCCCTGGATAGGACCGAAATTTAAGTATTGAGTGAGTGACAATAAATGTTTCACCATTTGCTGATGCATAGAGACTGAGCAGAAAACAATACACCGACACTTGCACATGGGTATAATCCTTAAGAACCATATGGTAATAATAGATGTTTTTTCAGAATCAAGGCTATGGTTGAAAAAAAATTAATATGAAAAGTCCTAATTACATTTTTTTTTTTTTTTTTTTTTTTTTTTTTTTTTTTTTTTTTTTTTTTTGTCACGGCAAGTGAGCACGTAGTTTGTTTAAGAAAAAAGTTAAACTACTTAACATTTTACAAACTGTTATAGAAACACACTGAATAAGAAGAGACACAATGGGATTAGGAAATAACATAAAATTCATGAATGGGTTAGGCTACACTCTAAATATAAGTATTCCAAGAATTTTGACAACACTTGGTTTACATGATATTTTCCCCTGTCCCCTCCAAAATTAGAATTCTTATAGTGCATTTACATATTGCGGAAATGTGTCCAGATTTAGCAATCCGCGCGGAGATTCCGTCCGTTTTTGTGCTTGAATTAAATAACAAAAAGTTTTTTTAACTAAAATTAAGGAGCGACATTAAAACTTAAAACGAACAGAAATTATTCCATATATAAAAGGGGCTGTCCCCTCCTCAACGTCTCGCTCTTTACGCTAAAGTTTTTTATTTTTTTAAAAAATAGAGTTGTTAGAAGGAGTCAAACTTTAGCGTAAAGAGCGAGGCGTTGAAGAGCGGACAGCCCATTTCATGCACGAAATAATTTCTGTTCGTTTTAAGTTTTAATGTCACTCCTTACTTTCAGTTAAAAAAAAAAATTTGATTTCTAAACGTTTTTGAATTAATGTAGGTTTTGATTTTGGCTCACCGTATATGAATAAGTAAAACTAAATTTGCATATTAATTTTTTTTTTTAAAATGACTTTCTCGAAAGTTGTTTAATTTTATTTGCGAACGTTTTTATTAGTAATAAATATGCGTAACTTAAGAATTAACTTACGCAACGAACTTCTGTATTCATATATTTTTAATATGTATATTAGGGGGTTCGTCACCTAGTCAATACCTCAGTCTTTACGCTAAAGGCCGAATTTTGTTCCAATTCTTTAAAAATGACCCCTTAATCACAAAGGCCGTTAATTAGAATAAATAGCTCTTATGAAAGCACTAAAAAAACTTTAGCGTAAAGGGCGAGGTATTGACTAGGGGGCGAACCAAATCATATACGTAATAATTTCTGTTCGTTGAAGTTTGGATGTTGTTCCTTATTTTCAGTTGCAAAACTTGTTTTTTTTATTTTATTTCTGATCGTTTTTTTTTTTTAATAATGCCGGGAAATCCGGGGTCCCCTTCATAGCAATGTCCCTTCTCCCATGAAAACTTCCTCCGTTGAAGGATCCTTCCACGTAACCCCCGACCTACCCACCCACCCATTACCAGAAAAAATCCCCCTGAAAATGTCTGTATACTTCCCAATAACCAATACAATATGTAAACATTGGGCAGAGTTCATAACTTGCAGCCTTTCCCTTGAGGACTTTGGGGGATTAAGTCATCCTCAAAGACGCAGTTATTATATTTTTCGACCATGCTTAACAAAATAGCTATCTCCAAATTTTGATCGGGTGACTTTGGGAAAACAATGAGCGTGGGAGGGGGCCTAATTGCCCTCCATTTTTCGGTCAGTTAAAAAGGACACTAGAACTTTTAATTTCCGTTTGAATGAGCCCTTTTTCGAATCCTAGGACCACTGGTTCGATACGATCACCCCTAAAAAAAAAAACAAATAAACACGCATCCGTGATCTTTCTTCTGGCAAAAAATACAAAATTCCACATTCTTGCAGATAGGAGCTTGAAACCTCTACAGAAGGGTTTGTTGATACGCTGAATCTGATGGTGTGAATTTTATTAAGGTTTATGACCTTTAGGGGGTGTTTCTGCCTTTTTTTGAAAATCAGGCAAATTTTCTCAGGCGCGTAACTTTTGATGGGTAGGACTGAACTTGATGAAAGTTTATATATTTGAAATCAGCATTAAAATTTGATTGTCGCTCCTTACTTACAGTTTGCTACCAGGAACTATTTGATAACTCTAACTGTCCGCAATGATTAGCTCAAATCAGGACGGATTCTTTGCAAGGTCTTTAAATGAATTAAATAAAAAAAAACAAGTTTTTTAACTGAAAGTAAGGAACGACGTTAAAACTTAAAACGAACAGAAATTATTCCGTATATGAAGGGGGCTGTCCCCTCCTCAACGCCTCGCTCTTTACGCTAAAGTTTTTTTATTGTTTAAAAAAATAGAGTTGTGAGAAAGTCAAACTTTAGCGTAAAGAGCGAGGCGTTGAGGAGGGGACAGCCCCCTTCATATACGGAATAATTTCTGTTCGTTTTAAGTTTTAACGTCGTTCCTTACTTTCAGTTAAAAAAACTTGTTTTTTTTATTTAATTTTTGAACGTTTTTGAATTAATGCAGGTTTTGATTTTGGCTCACCGTACATGAATAATTAAAACAAAAATTTGCATATTATATTTGGTTAAATGGCTTTACTCGAAACTTGTTTAATTTTATTTACGAACGTTTTTATTAGTAATAAATATACGTAACTTAGAATTAACTTACGTAACGAACTTTCTATATTCATAAATTTTTAACACGTATATTAGGGGGTTCGCCCCCTAGTCAATACCCTGCTCTTTAAACTATAGTTTCGAATTTTTTTTTTCCAGTTCTTTAAAAATGACCTCTTAATCACAATCAGTTGATCAGTTGAAAAACTTGTTTTTTTTTATTTAATTCCTGATCTTTTTCTTTAATAATGCTGGGAAATCCGGCGCCCCCTTCATAGCAATGTCCCTTCCCCCATGAAAACTTCCTTCATGGAAAGATCCTTCCATATAGCCCCTGACCCTCTCCTTCCCCCAACTACCAGAAAAAAATCTCCTCTGAAAAAGTCTGTATACTTCCCAATAACCAATACTGTATGTTAACATTGAGTAAAGTTCACAACTTTCAGCCCTCCCCCTGGGGACTTTGGGGGATCAAGTCATCCTAAAAGACATTTTTATCATATTTTCGACCATGCTGGAACAAAATGGCTATCTCAAAATTTTGATCGGGTGACTTTGGGAAAAAAAAGAGCGTGGGAGGGGGCCTAGTTGCCCTCCATTTTTTTTGGTCACTTAAAAAAGGGCACTAGAACTTTTAATTTCCGTTCCAATGAGCCCTCCCACGATATTCTAGGACCACTGGGTCGATACGATCACCCCTGGGAAAAAAAAAAAAAACAAACAAACAAACAAATAAACACGCATCCGTGATCTTTCTTCTGGCAAAAAATGGAAAATTCCACATTTTTTGTAGATAGGAGCTTGAAACCTCTACAGTAGGGTTCTCTGATACGCTGAATATGATGGTGTGATTTTCATTAAGGTTCTATAACTTTTAGGGGGTCTTTCCCCTTTTTTTCGAAAATCAGCCAAATTTTCTCAGGCACGTAACTTTTGATGGGTAAGATTAAACTTAATGAAACTTATATATTTGAAATCAGAATTAAAATCTGATTCTTTTGATGTATCTTTTGGTATCAAAATTCCATTTCTTACAGTTTCGGTTACTATTGAGCCGGGTCGCTCCTTACTTACAGTTTGTTACCACGAACTGTTTGATAAAACCATGACATTGGATCATCGAAAACTTCTTGATCTTATAATATTATTCAAGCTACCCCAGCTTGTATGATACTCCTCACCAAGGCTATAAGAAAATCAAGAAATATGGTGGAACCCAGCACCTCTTCTTCCTAGACTTTGTTGTTTCAGACTGAATTTCTTTCTCTTCTTTTCTTCTTTACCTCCTTCGCAGTATGAGAACTAAAGCGAGAGTCAAATTAGCCAAAATTCTTTTTTTTAGAACTTGTCCTAATCTTGAAAACTTAGGTTACGCTGATGCATTTATTTGAAACCTTTGCCTTAAAACATGGTGTTTTCTGGGCCGTTAGAATAGATACGGATGGATTTCCGCAATGTGTAAATGAATCATTAGCCTGCAGCCCAGTTCATAAAATCTACAGCCAAGTATTCTGGCTGTCTTAGCAATTTGGCGTTCCGGTTATAAGCTCAAAAATGGTAGCAATCTTCTTTCTTGGATGAAGAAAGATATCTTCAACTGTTAAATTTAGGGTTGTCTTTTCTTAAAACTTTATAGAACTTCTTTTTTCAAGTGACCAGTTATTATTACGAGTAAAAGAGTAAATGTTCTTTTTCAGAATGAGTCATCCTTTGCTTGCTCATATTACACTTCTGGAACAATTATTCCTGAATCGTTCAAATCTTATAAAGATTAATGAACAGCTGAAAGAAGAAAGTTCAAGGATTGAAGGGAGATTGCAAGCTGTTTTTGAGGCTCTTGACAGAACAAAGGAAAGTATCAGAATGCTTATGGCTAAACAAAGGAATGCACTTGATTCAGAATTCCAAGAAGCTAGAAAGAAAGCCGAAGAGATCATGGCTGAATTGTCATCATTAAAAGATATTGATCTCTTACATAACCCCAGCTATTGCAGCAAATTACAAGAGCTTCAAGGTTTGGATAAAAGAATTGAAGAAATATATTTAGTTTTGAAAGACCCAGGACTGATTGACACTCATCAAACCAGTGCTTTTGTATCTTCAAGCATTTTAGTCCAACAGGGTCTAATTGCTATGCAAATGAGAGTTCAAACATTGCAGGAAGAATGTGGTTATCTAAAGGTGCAAAGAGAAAAAATTAAGGTTCAACTGAATGACGTGGAAAAAAGGATGGATGAAAACAAATTTGAAATTGACAAGGAATTAATAAGAAGAAAACGCTTACTCAGCCTGAGAGGAAAACCTTAAGTTTGACCCGGAAAGGGTTAAAGTACCGCCAGTGAAACTAATGAAACTATGTTTATAAGGCCATCAAGTCTCAGAGGCCATAGTGGCATGCAATATACAATTTGTACTTAGATGTACACGTAACTCATAAAATATGTATTTATCCAATAAAGCTAAATGCTATAGATTATTGTATAGTTTCTAGCCATCTATCAGGGGCATTGCCAAAATTTTATTTGATGGGAAGAGGGTATTCAAGGCCTAAAAGTACTATAAACTAAGGGCTCAAACCTGCTCGCAAGGGCTTAGCAATGCTTTAATGAGACTGGATTCTGAAGAACTTTCCATCTTGGATCTTAAAGGAATAATCCTGAATCCTCGGCTAGATACTTAACGAGGATGGGAGTGTGTGTGTGTGGGGGGGGGGGTTATGCGGTTTTCATTTATCTACAAATAAGTTGTTTGCTTACCCCAGAAACTTCTTACCCTTTGAATGATAACCCACGATAGTAACTTTTAGTGCGCGGTTATTAATTACGGTAATAGATCATCCCAAGCTTTTTTTTTCTTCTCCGTGCACGAATTTAGCTTTTATTTCCTGTGGCTGACTTTAGCTTCAAAATACATCGTACTGACGTGGCTATAAATAGGATGGATAAGCCATTTTAAATACGAAATTCGTATTGATATGGGTTGACATCTCTACTGCTTTTATTTATGAGTTATATTTTTTGTTTTCTCAGTGTTGTTTGTTGTGTTTACAAGTTAAGGCCTATTCAAAACGTCCTGGCTAAGTGGGTGCGTGCTGGGCTGGGAATTCTGTTTCCGAGGGGCACGGGTTTGATTCTTGGCGTGGCCAGTTATTTGGTCTGAGGCGGTAGAGATCTGGGGAGACAAGTATGAAGGCGTGCGAAAGCAGAGTATGATTGGCCCCCAACCCCCATCGCACTTCCTAGCTGAAGGGCCACGACACGGATATTAGCACCGCCAATTTGCACAACGAGGCAGTGCTTCCATTCCACTAATGTGGGAATAAAGTATTTAAGTGCGGAAAAAAGAGTAGAATTATAGTAGGACGCAATCCGGAAGTAAGTTTGTTATCGTGCTTACTATTTGAACAGGAATGTTAATAAAATTGATTTTTACGCTATATTATTACCAGTGTTTCCACTTCAAATTTTTCAATCCCTAAGATGCTGGTGGATAATCCCTAGAAATCCCTATTTTCAATACCAAAATCCCTAAAAGTTTACCCATTTTCTGCCTTCTTTCCAAGTTACAAGTAAAGCCTTATTAGGCTGACTTTTAATAGAATTTCTTCAAGATGACCTATTTTGCAACTCAAGACCTTTTATGTGTACCAAAATATCTTCTTTTGACGGTTAAAACATGGCTTTGTATTTATCGACTAATTAAGTTCGATTTTGGTTTAAGTTCCGCTTTTTCACGCATTATTTTTGTTTTGACTTATTTTTTATATTGAGTTGTTAATTTTAAGCAGAGTATAGTAGCAAAAATGAATCACATAAAGCTTGATTTAAGGACAGCGCCTGCATTTTGATCTTTTGAATTATTCTATTCTAATTAGTGTAGAGTGCTACCTGCCTCCCAGTTTTCCAGAAAATGCCGAATGTAGACGCACTTTAAACTGTACTCAGAAAAATTTAATGAGAATTACCAAATAATAAGATTTAAGAGAAAACACCAAATAGAAAGATTAATACCCAGAGTCATCGCTGCCGTTGCCATCCCCATTGTCTTTCCAAATTCCTAAAAAAGCGACACATTTCAGACGCAGTCGAACCGGATTTCACGGGCTTCATTTTTTTTCTTTAAACACTCGATGAACGTAGGGAGGACTTTACGCTTCATCCCATACTTGATAGAAATTGTCGCAGCCAAAGTTACGTCTTTGAGTCCATTCCTCTTTTCATTTTTTACTGTTTTCAGAACGCAGAAAAGTCTTTCCACACCAACATTTGAACAGGGAAGTCCAAAAATAAACCAAATGACATGAAGAACGCTAGTGAACTTTAGCACTCCACTTGGCGTCTTGATGGACGCCACCCAGTTCCAAAAACCAATCGGGTTGCCGCCACTGAGAAAAACTGTCGTCTAGACTAAGCAGCGTCAATGCCCACCACTCTTTTTCAACCACCCCAAAATCCCACAAGGGCTGCCTGAACATCGATGGATCATCACAATCAGATGTGACTTTTGGGTCTACAATCTCTACAAAGTTGTAAATGATGTGATCATATACAAACCGGTCGGCTAGCTGGGACACAGCTTCAATATAAAATTTCTGGGCAATCTCTTTGATGCTTTTCCATTTCTCCGTGAACTTTGTATCTTTTCCTTGTAAGGAAAACAGACGAGCGGTCGCTTCTGGTCCCTGGTAAGCCTTAGAGGCAGGTAGGAAGAACTCTTCTCTTTTAAGGTTCAGAGACTGAACAGACTCAAATTAGTTCACATAGTCTTTTACCATAAAATTGGGATAAAGGCTCTTCACAACTTCTAGCACTTCTTTTTTAAGCAAGTAAAATCGTGGCGCATCTGCCTGGCAAAGAGTATTAAAGTCATTGAATAGGCCCAAAGCATTGTCAATAAATTGAAAAGAATCCATTGGTATGGATTATTCAGGGTCAAAGGTGTCTGGTCGTTGCCATGAGTCGGATCTTGTTCAGCCAGTTCTTGCCAATAAACTTCTAGAGTATCCCATACTTTCAGTATGCTTCTCACAGTTTGCTGCATGGAAACCCATCTAGTGGGAGCTTGGACTGAAAACTTCATCTCTTGCTCTTCAGCGGCCTTTCTGAGCTCTTGGAACTTGTCCATCATTTTTGGGCTGTTTCTGAAATGACTTGTCACGGTGCGGCAAATGTCTACCAAACTTTTCGGTAAAATATTCGTAGCTGCCCATTATTTTATTTGTTGTATTGGCACAAAAGCCTACCCAGTTTCTAAAATTAACACCAACCTTCTTTAGCGATTGCGGACAACTGTCAAGACTCTGGAACACGCCTTCAGCAGTCCCATCGGGACAGGTGACAATGTCTAGGACATCTATATTTGTCTCTAGTTTCTCGTCTACAAAACTCACACAAATAGATAGTTGTTTGCAAACAGTATTGTCCGTTGTTTTGTCGATAATAATCTAGAACGTGGAGGCTTTGAGGTCATTTACCAGCTCTTACTGATAGTGGGGGTACAATCGCTGTCGAACAATATTTGTCACTTTCTGTTTTCCTGCCGTCATACGGTTTAGAACATCCTTCCCAACTACGGACTTGAGGAGATGGATAAGTTTGTCTGAAAGCGAGAAAGGCAAATTGTTGGCAACAAGGAACTCTCCTGTTTTTGCCTCTGTTTGCAAAACCTTGTCATCAAACGTCAAAAAATGTTTCAATAGGCTTGAATTTTCTCGATTTCAAAAATCCCCCTTCATTTCTTTGTGTTTCTTGCGCTTCATGTTCTGAATCAAAGCACCTTTCCCTTGGTCACCAATATTTATTGTAGTTGTACAATACTTGCATTCTGCAATAGAGTCTGCACCAGACCGATAGGACTGATCTGGTGCTAGATAGTGCACCAGACCGATTGGTCCCTCTACCAAGCCATTCCGAAAACTGAGCCTCTTTTTCCCGTGTCACTTTGTACTTTGGTTCATATTTCTTTCGAAATATCTTAGAAAAACTTTCAGGTTTCGTCATCAGCCTTGATTTTCTTTCTTTTCATTATCAGTATCAATGTCACTGACTGTGTAAAACTCATCCTCCATTCCTACAGAACTATTTTTCTTCACCTGAAAAGGAAAGGCTGATCGTAACAATGGCCAGAGAATTCCCGTTTCTTGAATCTTTCCCTGCCGGATTCAGGTTTGGGCAGGCTTGCAGGAGCAGTCAGTTTGTGTTTAATATTAATGATTATTATTTGTGACGTATTAATCATGATTATTTGTTAGTTCACACTCTAACCTGAAAATTTTACTCTTTACATCTTTTCCTGCAATTGTTCTTTCAAACTTAGTCATTTTAAATGGATGTTTTACATGGATTTTTTTTGTTTTCGTAATATTTGATATTAACTGAACGCTTCAAGAGGATTGCAATGCGTCTTTTGTTCTACAATGCAAGTGGCCAAAATATTAACCTCCAGTTTTTGAGATTTCAAGAATGAGAAATCTTTGCCAAATCACACATTTTTGGATGCTCATGGACACATTCGTGGACTAGAAAGGTGGCAACCCTGGGTGGTGGCCAAATTTTTCATCATTCGGTATAGCAGAGGAAAAGCCTTAATTCAGGTTAGAGCAGAACATGGTCTGGTAAAATTTCAGAATACCTTAGCTTCCTGAAACAGTTAAATTTTAAATTGAATTTAGAATAAAATAGAAGAAATGCCCTCTGCTCTCAATCAAATGTTGGCACGTCTATTTTTCTCTGCTCTGCCTTATTCATTTGTTCTTATGTGGCAGCTTTTCCTCTTTAGCCTGCCTACCAAGTAAATGGCTAAAATACTATATATTGTTGACTTAGTTTTTTTCATGGAAATAAACTTAAGCTTAGTTTTACAGGGCGGGCCACAAGTCACCATACAGAGATGAACCATTTATGCTTCGATCTGAAAAAAAATTTCTTTCATGCTCTACATGGTTAACAATATTTTTGAAAGTGCATTGTATTATGTTTATTATACTCTTGATGGACATAAATTAGCAAACTGTGATATGCTGTAAAAACACAAGTATCTGATCAATTTCTGGTGACCTGTTCTTTCATACTTAACTTTTTACTCAAAATAGAATAAAAGGAATACTAAGCTAGAAGTTGCCACTTAGGCGTCACCTGGGGAGGGGGGCCATGACCCTCCCATAGACTTTGAAAATTACCTTTCATTTATATTTCACAGCCACTTTCTATCTTGGTTATGTGTTATATTTAACCAGCGAGACTGGCTAACTGACAGGGTTGCTACCAGCTCAAGAAAAACATCTATGGCAAGCGTAAGAAAAAAAATCCATGGCTTGTCAATGGCAACCCATCCCCAAGGTTGCCACCATCCGAAGAAATAAAATCCATGGCAAGCACTGTTGCCAAAGGTACGAAAAAATTTTGCCACCCGCGTCGCTCGCAGGTACGGCTTTTTGATGACATAGATTTTCGTTCGTATAGATGCAACGCGAAAGTACATGGTTCGCAGTTTTTTTTTTTCATGTTATAGTTCGTCGAATGCGTTGGAATATTTTAACGTATCTCGCAAACCAGAAAAATTTAGAATATTCCGTTATTAGGGAGAAACCGTGAGTAAATGCAAAAACCGTGAGATCGCATCTGTGTGAACCAAGAGTAAAGCTAGGTTCTTACAAGAAGTAAATAACCATAAAGAAGTACGGTAGGAAACTGCCGTAAGCGCAATGCTGGTCTCAAATCAGGCTGGACCCTCGCGTTCGTTTTCTTCCGGCTGATTTCTTCGTACGAAGAGATAGGCGATTCGGCTAGAAAACGTATGCATGAAGAAACGTGGAGGGTCTAGCCTAAGTAAATGCCTCGACTTTCCCACTTCTCTTACGGTTATTTACTTTTGGTTCTGACCGAGCGGGATTCCGATTCGTGTCCCGACTCGACGTGCCCCTAATCGACGCATAACATTTGGAAAATACAAAAAAAAATATATATGTATTCTATATTCTATAACCAGTATTCCAATTCCAATCAAAAATGGTTTGTTCGTGAACTTCAAATAACAATAAAGACGCAAGTTTGCATAGTATAAACACTGACGCAAACCTAGTAAATCCATATCATAATTTTAGAACATCGACTTATCTTTGGGAGTAAATTGTGCAGAACATAGAGCCAAGATTAACCATGATTTCGTGAAGAAACTTGACTCCCCTTTTTAAGGCCTAACGAACCTGCCAAATTAACGCAGCTTTCGGCAAATTCTCTCTAAAGCTTGAGCGGACAACTAAAACTAAAAGTATCCGGAACAACTAGCTGTCTAAGCTATAGAGTGTACTATCACAGTGTGGCTTCTAGGATGCTTCAGTCTGTATCAAAATTAAGACAAGGGGAGAATTAGACGCGACGATTCGAGTTTTTAGTTTAACTGTTTGGATGGGTGGAAGGTTCTATAGCAACTCATCATTCAACTGCTGCCCACACTGACCTCCATAAGCCTTTGAAGTAGACCATCGGCAGAATTGTCGAAATTTCCGCGTTTCAAAAGATATCAGTCCTCAACTCTCCAAAACTTTAGTTACTCGTTTAATGTCAGTATGAACCGAAAAACTTCTATAATATATATAAAACTTGTCTTCGCGTGTGAAAATATTAAAAAGCACAACTTCTGTTTGACGCTGAGACTTTTATACTACATTGAGATATTTATACTAAGCTGAGAAATTTATACCAAATAAATAATTGAAAGCTCACTCCAGCTCTCAAGCTGTTTCCTGTTCCCTCTAATTCGCTCAAAGTACCTCTTCTCCATAATAAACGTATAAAAGCTGAACCCAGAGAACGACACTCAACCATCATAGCTCTTTTGTACAACCATTTCCAAATTATCTTGGTGGGAGCAAAAGCAGGGGCATATTTATTGTTTTTTGGGCATGGTTAAAACACCTCAAAACAAATCACATGTCAGAAGTTTTGAACTTCCTGCTCATCTTCAGCACTTCAGCTGGAGCGTCATCTGTCAGAGATGCAACAGTAGTTGAGACCAGCGGTCCCGCCTAACCCATTTTGACTGCCGTAAAGATTGGTTATCTGAGCGAGGCCAATTCCATACCATGTGAAAAAAATCCTGTTTTCTTGAAAAATCCTTGTTTTTTTATTGAAAATCCATGGCATTGCCACAATCCATGGGTAAGGGTTGAAAAATCCATGTTTTTTCATGGATAAAATCCATGGCGGTGGCAAACCTGCTAACAGGTCGTTTTTATTTGTCGCCCCTGTTCATTGTTTTGCACAGCTATTAAATAGCACTGTTTCTTTTTGATGACCTTGTTTTGAAATGTCCCGTCTTTCCCACTCTTGTACCACCCTGATTCTACATTAGGAGACAATCTTGTCTTGAAATGTCTAAGAGTGCATCTCTGCTATTTTATTACCCAATCTTTGACCGGAAATGTGATTTCTGAGTAGGGTTTATGCAAAACTAAACATTAGCCGGTAAGTATTTCTTTATTGTTTTTTGTGAAGAGTTCTTAAATCAAAGTATGAGTAAAAAGCAACAACAAACTTTTGATTTTTTTTTACGGTGAAAATGCGGGAAGAAAAGGAGAAAACTGGCAGTAGCGACAGCGCTTAAAGTGTCGGGTTTAGTGGAGATAAATTGCCCCATCTGTGACAGTACCTTCGGAAACAAGCAGAATAATAACTGGGTCAGGTCAACATGAAAGTTTGGTCTGCATCCCTGAACCCCTTGTGGGTTCTAGTAGCAGCAGCAGTCAAGAAACTCTCTCAGATATCTCTATGACGTGTCACAACAGACCAGCTCAACCTTTTCTTGAGAGATATCCGGCTTCCGCTTCTAACGGTAGGAAATTCAGTGCAACTTACTATAAGACTTATGATAGGATTGAATACTCTAAAAAACTTGTATATTCAATCCATTCATTAGCTCCAAGACAAAATTAACTCCTTTAAAAAAATCAATGATATACTAGCTATGATAGAAAAGCACTGCCTATGATATTGCTTATATACCCTTTTAATACGTGCATGCATATAGTTTTTTGTTTAATTGAAACTATCCCTTAACATTCCCTAAAAATTTCAACTCAATGTTCTTACTATCATTAGTTACTGTAACTATAGAAGTAGTATTAAAAGTAGACACAAAGTGTATTCTGCAGTGGTGCCAATTCACAAAATGTAGGGGGATGCAAGGATTTTTTTTTCGATTTTATTGTAATGAAGATTCAAAAAAAAAACATTGAGCAAACATACCTAAATCAGGGGGTAGCGGCGACTTTGCTGCTTGGCAAAATCATCGACTAATCTAATCAAATCCAGTGTCTTTACTTCCTGCTTTTCAACGGCCATTATCATTAGATCACTGAGTCTGTCGTTTCCCATTGCAATCGCAGATAGTCCTTCACACGCCCTAATGCCAAGAAGAATCGTTCATTGCTGGCAGTGGTCACAGGCAAAGTAGCCACTATCTTCATCAGTTTTAGCACTGCAGAATAGACAACTGGGAGGTCGGATAAGATTTCGATAGCTCGAAGAAAACCATCTTTGAAATATCGCTTTTTGACAGATGCAGCTTTGCAAGAAACAGCTGGGATTCTATGGCATGGTCATCGACATCAAGAATTCCTGGATAATGACACATAAGCCCTTCCACTTTTGAAAGTTCCAGAAAAATCGGAACTTGAGGGGTTTTGAAGGCACATAAAGTGTCAAGCAGAGGCATATTTTGCATAAAACGTTCGTCTATCTCACTCGTGAAACGGTCTATTACCTCAAAGTACAGAAGTTTACCGGAGTCTGATTGAGCTGGCTGCCTGGTATTGCGTTTACCAGTTGTTGAGTTTGAAAGTAAGTCTTTGAGACGAATAGAAATGCCTTGACTTCTCTTGATTCGAGCGCTGGTTTTAGATTGTGGAGATTTCGATTCCTAGACATCGTGTAAAGCCAAGAATTTAGATATGTTTTTGTTTAAGTTGCTCTATTCGTTATCATTTTTTAGCTTTTGGAGTGTCTCATATGTCACAGAAATCAGTGCAAGTGCCTTATAAATCAACAAACTTTGGATTGAAGTGCTCTGATAAACAATTTACAATGGATAATACTTTTTCATTAAGTGCAAAGTTGAGACAAAAGAGGCAGAGGTCATTTTGTCCAGTAGTCCTTTTGCCTAACGCGCTGCCTCGCCGTTGGAATTATCAGAGACTGTGGCAAGCTCAGCAACAATACAATCAAATCTTGCCTTCACCTTCGAAATAGAGCGGACAGCGTAAAACCAGCGAGTCTGGACGGCCCTCTCAAGCTCCAAGACTTTTTTTGCCCGCTAATACGCTGGGATTCCAAAATAGCTCGTGTCGAGTATTGCTGCATGATATAAATGCGTAAGATCTCTGCACCACAGAAAAAATTCTGAAAGTTCGCTAATATATTTTAGGCAGTCTGTCGAAACCAAGTTTAATCTGTGGGCGTGACAGTGTACATAAACTGCTTGAGGTACCTTCCTTCCCTACAAATTTTGCTTGAACTGCTTTAAATTCCCCACTCATAACGGTTGCGCCGTCACGGTGTATTGGGTCATACACCGCATCGATTCTGTACTATACTTTTCACAAATCGAGGTGGATAAGCTCTCGGTGTCTAATTTGTGCATGTGATAGCAGCCGATTGGTCGCTTCATTTACTTTTCCCGTTTGATATGTACCTGAGTAAGACCGGCTAATTTTTCTTTTTCTAGAAACATCTTTTGTCTCGTCGATAAGAATAACAAAGTAAATAGCTGATTCTACTTCTGAAATAATATCTAGGCGCAAAGCATTTCCTATCAGTTTAACTGCGTCATCTTGGTACTGATGACTGCAATAGTGACCATATCGGCGCTGTAACTGGGCCTTCAGATTTTCGTTGCCTTTAGACATTTCCTCCATGAATTCAACTACGTTACCCCGGTTTGCAGATGTTTCTGATTCGTCATGACCCCTCAAAGCAAGACCCTGGAGGCCAAGAAAGCAAATAGCGCGAAAAATGTACTTCACATGATCTATACTTTCCTGAACCTCTTGAGATCTGGATTAATTAAGGCATTTGCTATAGATCTTGAGGTATCAGCACTATTTGTCTTAAATCCCGTCCATGCTGACATACAATCCCTGTATCTTTCAGAACCAACATGTTGCTTTAATAGAGCAGAATTGTCTTTCCACTTGCCAAATCCTGACTCAATGAAAGCCCTTTTTCCAGCAGTTTCTCCAGCCCTTAGAGTCCCCATAGAAAAATGGCGGCAAGCAATACGAAACACGGAATTCAAGTTTTTCGAGTATTCAATCCATTCATAAGTCTTACAGTAATTTGTACTGAATTTTCTACCGTGAGAAGTGGAAGCCTGATATCTCTCAAGAATACGTTGAGCTGGTTTTGTCGTAACGCGTCATAGAGGTATCTGAGAGAGGTTCTTGACTGCTACTGCTACTTGAAAGCGCAAGGGGTTCAGGGATGCAGACCAAACATTCATGTTGACCTTAGCCAGTTATTGCTCCACTTGTTTCTGAAGGAATTTCACATGGGGGGGGATTTATCTCCACTAACCCGACACTTTGAGCGCTGTTACTATTGCCAGTTTATTCATTTTTCTCCGCGTTTTCACCGTAAAAAAATCCCAAGTTTGCTGTCACTTTTTACTCATAGTTTGATTACGAATTCTTCACAATTCACAAGAAACAATAAAGAAAGACTGACCAGCTGAAGTTTGGTTTTGAATAAACCCTACTCAAAAATCACATTCCGGTCGAAAACTGGGTAATAAAATAGCGTAGAAACGCTTTAGACGTTTCAAAACAAGATTGCACCTAATGGTAGATTTAGGGGGATACAAATGTGCGAAAGACGGACATAGCTGTGCAAAACGATGCACAGAAATGACAAATAAAAACGACCAGTTATCCAGTCTCGCTGGTTTAATATAGCACATAACTAAGATAGGAAATGGCTGTGGAAATATAAATGATAGGTAATTTTCTAAGTCTAGGGGGCTATGGCCCCCTTAATTGCGTACTCTGGTCTTCTGACTAGTTCAAAATTGTTCAAGGGGCGGCTAATCGAAGGGAATGTGCCCTTCTGTATATGATAGGGGCTGTCCCCTCCTCAACGCCTCGCTCTTTACGCTAAAGTTTGACTCTGTTTCACAACTTCATTTTTTAACAATAAAAAACTTTAGCATAAAGAGCGAGGCGTTGACGAGGGGACAGCCCCTTTCATATACGGAATAATTTCTGTTCGGTCTAAGTTTTAATGTCGCTACTTACTTTCAGTTAAAAAAAGCTTTTTTTTATTTAATTTGCAAATGTTTTTAGGAATTGACTTCTTTGTTAATCTTAAGGTTTATACACAAATAAATTTATTCTGTTCTAATCTTTTTTAGTGATCTTATCAACGAACAAGAAAACCATGAATTATTCATTAAGTGATAGAGACTTGTCCCATTATTGTTAATTATAATATGACAATTATCCGTTAAAACGAATTGTGTTCAGTAATTTCAGTTGTGAATTGACTGTGACAGGCGCAAATAGGAATTACTTACTTGAAGGTAAGAAAATGAAGGCAGCGTAAAAAAGAATAACTAGGGATATGTGAAATGTGTTTTGCAAAATCTAAACATGGGGGGGGAGATGATTGTTTCAGTGAAAATGACTTCATTAATGAAAATACCCAAACAAAGTATGTTTCATCATCCTCACCCCCTCCGCTTGACCACTTCTGATAATCTGAACAAAATACAAAACAAGCAGGAAATTAATCATGAGTAGGGTGCAAAAACCCCAGCGACATACTTAGTCCCCAGGGCAGAACATGATTTGCATCTTTACGTGAAAACAAATACAATATGAATGTGCATTATCAGTTTTAATTATAACATAATGCTGATATTCTGTCATCCAAAATGTTAAATATTGATTTGATTTATAAAGTTTATTAAAAAGTAAAAGCAATCTATTTTTCAGTACAGTGCAACTCATGTTCTGGCCCCCCCCTATCCCATCGGAAAATCTCCCTGAAAATGTCTGTAAACTTCCAAATAACCAATACTATATGTAAACAGTGGGCAAAGTTCAGAGCTTGCAGCCCATCCCTCGGAGACGTGGGGGGTTAAGTCTTCATCAGAGACATAGTTATTGAATTTCCGACTATGCTGACCAAAATGGCTATCTTGAAATTTCAATCCGATAACTCTGAGGAAAAAATTATCGTGGGAGGGGGCCTAGTTGCCTCAATTTTTTTGTTCACTTAAAAAGGGCACTAGAACTTTCAATTTCCATTCTAATTATTCCTCTTGCAAAATTCTAAGACTACTGGATTGATACGATCAACCTGAAAAAAAAACCAAATAAACAAGCATCTGTTATCTTTGTTCTGGTAAAAAATAAAATTTCACATTTTTGCAGATATAGCTTGAAACCACTACAGAAGGGTTCTGTGATACGTGAATCTGATGTTGAGATTTTCATTAAGATTCTATGACTTTTAGGGGGTATTTCCTCTTTTTCAAAAATGAGGTAAAATTCTCGGCTCGTAACTTGATGGTTAAAACTAAATTGATGAAACTTATATATATATATATATATTATACTATATATATAATATATAATATATAATATATATATATATATATATATATATATATATATAGTATATATATATATATAATATATATATATATATATATATATATATTATATATATATAATATATATATAGATATATAGTATATATATATATTAATATATATCTATATATATATATAATAGATATAATATAGATATAATATATATATATATATATATAGTCATATATATATATAATCAGCATTAAAATCTGGATTCTATTGGTATCAAAATTCGGTTTTTAGAGTTTCGGTTACTTTTGAGCCGGGTCATTTCACTTACAGTTCGTTACCACGAACTGTTTGATTAATTAAAAAAAAATATCCACAAAATAAGTTCTTCAAAGAAAAGTAAAGAACTCAATTAAAACCAATATGAGCAAAAATAAAATAATCTACCTAGCGTGAAACTACCACAAATCAGCCTCAATAAATAAATAAAACCCAAAAACGAACAGAAATCATAGGCAGCGCGCTAGCACTGACTAAGTAAAAAACGATGTGGGCACAATGTGTTTTTTCTGTTTTTTTTTTCTCCATACCCGGGCATTTCATATCGAAGTAGTTGTCGTAGAAACTTCGAAAAGGGCTCATTCGATTGGAAAATTCAAAGGGCTAGTGTCCTTTCTAATAGTTGAAAGTGATTGGAGGGAACTAGCCCCCCCCCCCTAAAACACAAATACCCATCCTTCCGCAAACACATCCAATAAAAATTTTGAGATAGCCATTTTGTTCAGCGTAGTTGATTTCCAGAAAGAAAAAATATTTTTGAGGAGGACACTCCCCCACAACCCTCAGGGCAAGGATTATAAGTTATGCCCTTGGAGCATATTCGGTTTTTATTGAAATCTTTGTCGTAGAAACTTGAAAAAGGGATCATTCGATTTGAAACTCAAAGGGCTAGTACCCTTTTTAATAGTCGAAAGTGATTTGAGAGGAAACTATCCCCCTAACCTAACCTACACATAAACCAGAGACGACAAACACACAGAGACGACACACACATAGAGACAACACGCACTCAGAGACGACACACATAGAGACGACACACACACAGAGACGACACACACAACACAGAGACGACACACACACAGAGACGAAACACAAAAAGAGACGAGACACACATAGAGATCAAGGAGGCACACTTGTGCCTCTATAAAGAGGTGACCCACCACAATGTTAAGCGATTCCGGTCCTAGCGGTCGCAGAGAGACAGCGGTAATCGAATTTGTAGCCCAAGCTCAAAACTAAGAAACGTTGCAAAATTTCACCCCCTCCAACTTTATCTTCATGGGTAAAAAGTGGGCCGGAAGTTTCGACCCTCCGACCACAGCCCCCCTTAACGTTGTCCGATTGGGTTGAAATTAGAGGTTAAGCTTTTCTAGGGCTAGGGAGCTTATCCTCGAAATTTCAGCTCGATCCGATCACTCCTTCCCTGTTTTTCCAAAAACCAAATATAGCCACTTAAGGTTCAAATTTTTTTTTTTGTTAGCCACGCCTACAGGCCACAGTGGCAACTGATCGGTGAGGATGAGGAACTCATTCGAAGCAGAATTCGGACACTGTTAGGGCCTTTTGATATTTCAGACCGAAAAAATTATCCGCGAATTACATTTACGAAAAACTCGTTTTCCTATAAGAGCCCATGTTAATTTTTCCCACACAGCCCCCCTTTAACGTTGTCTGATCGGGCTGAAATTTAGAGGATAGCTTCCTGGGGCCTGGAGCTTATCCTCGAAATTTCAGCTCAAATCTGATACACTCCTTCCCTGTTTCCAAAAACCAAGATATCAAGTTTTGTTGGGGATTTGCTTGCGTTCAAAAATAAGATTCCACTTACGAAAAAACAATTACAAATTGTGTCTCGTTAGTAAGCGGTCGTTATACTCCTGGACTGTCCGGCGGAAGACCCGGCTGTTCGATTCCCCGTAAGAGGAAAATCTTTTATATACTGAATTTAAAGTGTAAAAAAAAGAAAACTCAGTTTCTTTTTAAATTATTTGAAAAAAAAATACGTTTTCCTAAAGAGTTTAAAGAGGCACCTGAGTTACAAGGGTCGGACACCTTTAAACACCGCTGTCGAGAAAGAAAAGAATAATACACAATCATATAACAGATAGTTCAAGCAATAATAAGTAATAAAAACTGTACAAAAAACGTGCCAGAAATTATTTGAAAAAAAACTACGTTTTCTAAAGAGTTAAAAGGAGGCTGAGTCACAAGCACGATTAGATACCCTTACAAAACGGTACAGGGATTAGAAGGTACAGTGGGGGGCTGCACGCCCCCCAAACCCCCAGCTTGCGCAGCCTTTAAATAAAAAAAAAAAATTTTTAAACTGAAAAAAAAAAAAGGGTTTTAAAAAAGGGGGGTGAAAAGCGACATTAAAACTTAAAAACGAACAGAAAATTATTCCGTATATGAAAGGGCGGTGCCTCCTCTCAACGCCTCGCTCTTAACGCTAAAGTTATGACGTTCTCTCAACTCTTTTTTTTTAAACAATTAAAAACTTCAGCGTAAAGAGCGAGGCGTTGAGGAGGGCACAGCCCCTTTCATATACGGAATAATTTCTGTTCGTTTTACACAGACACACACACAGAGACGAAACACAAAAAGAGACGAGACACACATAGAGATCAAGGAGGACACACTTGTGCCTCTATAAAGAGGTGGACCCACCACAATGTTAAGCGATTTCCAGGTCCTAGCGGTCGCAGAGGAGAACAGCGGTAATCGAATTTGTAGCCCAAGCTCAAACTAAGAAACGTGCAAAATTTCACACCCCCCTCCAACTTGTTTGTTTTTTTTTTCCCAGGGGTGATCGTATCGAACCAGTTGTCCTAGAATATCGTGGAAGGGCTCATTGGAATGGAAAATTGAAGAAGTTCTAGTGCCCTTTTTAAGTGACCAAAAAAAATGGAGGGCAACTAGGCCCCCTCCCACGCTCATTTTTTCCCAAAGTCACCTGATCAAAATTTTGAGATAGCCATTTTGTTCAGCATGTTCGAAAATATTATAAGTATGTCTTTTAGGATGACTTAATCCCCCGAACTTCCCGGGGGGATGGCTGAAAGTTATGAACTTTACCCAATGTTAACATATAGTATTGGTTATTTGGAAGTATACAGACGTTTTCAGGGGAGATTTTTCCTGGTAGTGGGGGGGGGGGGGGGTGGGTCAGGGGTTATGTGGGAGGATCTTTCCATGAAGGAAGTTTTCATGGGGGAAGGGACATTGCTATGAAGGGGACGCCGGACTTCCCAGCATTATTTAAAAAAAGATCATAAACTTAATATAAAAAAAACAAGTATTTCAACTACAACAGCAGCAACATCGAAACTTTAAAAGAACAGAAAATATTACATATATAATTGGGTTCACCCCGTAGTCAATGCCTCGCTCTTTAAGCCAAAGATTTTTTAGTACTTTCATAAGAGCTATTTATTCTAATTAACGGCCTTTGTGATTAACCGGTCATTTCTAAAGAATTGGAACAAAATTTGAAGTTTCGCTTAAAGAGCAAGGTATTGACTAGTGGACGAACCCCCTAATAAATGTATTAAAAATATATGAATATAGAAGTTCGTTACGTAAGTTAATTCGTAAGTTTCGTATATTTATTACTAATAAAAACGTTCATAAATAAAATTAAACAAGTTTCGAGAAAGCCATTTAACTAAATAAAAGTAAATTAATATGAAAATTTTGTTTTAATTATTCATGTACGGTGAGCCAAGATCAAAACCTGCATTTATTTAAAACGTTCAAAAATTAAATAAAAAAAACAAGTTTTTTAAACTGAAAGTAAGGAGCGACATTAAAACTTAAAACGAACAGAAATTATTCTGTATATGAAAGAGACTGTCCCCTCCGCAACGCCTCGCTCTTTACGCTGAAGTTTGACTCTGTCTCACAACTTTATTTTTTAAAACAATAAAAAAATTTTGCGTAAAGAGCGAGGCGTTGAGGAGGGGACAGTCTCTTTCATATACAGAATAATTTCTGTTCGTTTTAAGTTTTAATGTCGCTCTTACTTTCAGTTTAAAAAACTTGTTTTTTTTATTAATAAAATTCAAAGGGCTAGTACCCTTTTTAATAGTCGAAAGTGATTTGAGGGCAACTAACCCCCCTCTCACGCCCACCTTTTCCCAAGACACTCCCCACAACCCTCAGTGGAAGGATTATAAGCTATGCCCTTGGGCATATAAGGTATTTATTGAAATCTTTGTCGTAGAAACTTGAAAAAGGGCTCATTCGATTTGAAATTCAAAGGGCTAGTACTCTTTTAATAGTCGAAAGTGATTTGAGGGCAACTACCCCCCCCCCCTCTCACGCCCACCTTTTCCCCAAACACATCCAATCAAAATTTTTAGATAACCATTTTATTCAACGTTGTAGAAAGTTTTGGAAATTAGGTCTTTAAGGATGACAACCCCCCCCCCCCCAAAGCCCTCAGGGCAAGGGTCTCTTTGTTAATCTTTAGGTTTATACTAAATCAATTTATTCTGTTCTAAATCTTTTTTAATGATCTTATCAACGCATAAGAAAACCATGAATTTATTCATTAAGTGATAGAGACTTGTCCCATTATTGTTAATTATAATAAGACAATTATTCGTTAAAACGAATTGTGTTCAGTAATTTCAGTTGTGAGTTGACTGTGACAGGCGCAAATAGGAATTACTTACTTGAAGGTAAGAAAATGAAGGCAGCGTAAAAAAGAATAACTAGGGATATGTGAAATGTGTTTTGCAAAACCTAAACATGGGGGGGGGAGATGATTGTTTCAGTGAAAATGATCTTCATCAATGAAAATACCCAAACAAAGTATGTTTCATCATCCCTCACCCCCTCCCACTTGACACTTCTGATAATCTTGAACAAAATACAAAACAAGCAGAAATTAATATGAGTAGGGTTCAAAACCCCTGCTCATACTTATCCCCAAGGGCGGAACATGATTTACACTTCACTGAAAAAAAATACAAATATATGTGCATGTCAGTTTAATATACATATGCTGATATTCTGTAATCAAAATGTTAATATTATTTGATTTATTAAAGTTATAAAAAGTAAAAAAAATATATTTTTTCAGTAAAGTGCAAATCATGTTCTGGCCTTGGGATGGCATAGGGGTTTTGAGCCCAATTCATGTTAATTTCTGCTCGTTTTGAGTTTAACTCGCTTATTTACTGTAATTTCTGATCGTTTTGGGTTTTATTTATTTGGGTTTCATTATTATTTCACGCTTGGTAGATTATTTGATTTTTTTTGCTCATCTTCGGTTTAATGGAGCTCTTTGCTTTTCTGTGAAAAATTTATTTTGTGGAATTTTTTTTTTAATTAATAGTGATTAAATGATCTAGGCGTTAACAAGTTCTTTTCTTTTATGATTAAATAAAAAAAACAAGTTTTTTTCAACTGAAAGTAAGGAGCAAAATTAAAACTTAAAACGAACAGAAATTATTACGTATATGAGGGGATTCCCCCCCTCTTCAGTGCCTTTACGCCAAAGTTCGAATTTTGTTCCAATTCTTTAAGGATGACCCCTGAATCACAAAGACCGCTTAATTAAAATAAATAGCTCTTTTGAAAGTACTAAAAATACTTTAGTGTAAAGAGTGAGGTATTGACGATGGAGCGAACCTCCCTCATATACGTGATAATTTCTGTTGGTTTTAAGTTTTAATGTTGCTCCTTACTTTTAGTTGAAAAAACTTGTATTAAAAAAAATAATTTCTGATCGTTTTTTAAATAATGCTGGGAAAACCTACAACCCCGTCATAGAAAATTATGTTACCCCATGAAAAGATCCTCCAACGTAACCCCTTCCCTCAATCCCCCCAACCCATCGGAAAATCTCCCCTGAAAATTTCTGTAAACTTCCAAATAACCAATTCTATATGTAAACAGTGGGCCAAGTTCAGAGCTTGCAGCCCTTCCCTCGGAGACTGTGGGGGGTTAAGTCTTCCTCAGAGACATAGTTATTGAATTTTTCGACTATGCTGAAGAAAATAGCTATCTTGAAATTTCAATCCGGTAACTCTGGAAAAAAAATTATCGTGGGAGGCTGCCTAGTTGCCCTCCAATTTTTTGTTCACTTTAAAAGGGCACTAGAAGTTTCAATTTCAATTTAATGATTCCTCTTGCAAAATTCTAAGACTACTGGATTGATACGATCACCCCTGGAAAAAAAACAAATAAACAAGCATCTGTTATCTTTGTTCTGGTAAAAAATAAAATTCCACATTTTTGCAGATAGGAGTTTGAAACCACTACAGAAAGGTTCTCTGATACGTTGAATCTGATGTTGAGATTTTCATTAAGATTCTATTACTTTTAGGGGGCGTTTCCCCTTTTTTCAAAAATGAGGTAAAATTTCTCAGGCTCGTAACTTTTGATGGTTAAAATTAAACTTGATGAAACTTATATATCTAAAATCAGCATTAAAATCTGATTCTATTGATGTTTCTATTGGTATCAATATTCAGTTTTTTAGAGTTTCGGTTACTTTTGAGCCGGGTCATGTCTTACTTACAGTTTGTTACCACGAACTGTTTGATTAATTAAAAAAAAATGTCCACAAAATAAGTTCTTCAAAGAAAAGTAAAGAGTTTTTATGAGAACGCACACCCTCTTCGAATTCTGTTCCGTACTGTAGCACTGTAACACAAGTCTTTAAATGTGCGTTAGCGTGTTACAGGAAATTTATGGGTAAAACAAGTGGGGAAATCAGACCCCTCTTTCCCATGTGGGGCCTATTAATCCAATTTTTTGTTTTTAGCTTTATCTTTCAGAGGTTGGAAATCCGATATGAGAAATGCATACATGAAACACTTTTGGCCTGTTTCGAAACAGATTCCTTGGAAACCCTTGCTTCTTCTAAATCAGGATTATATTTTAATTCAATAGACCTCTCCCCCGCCCCCCTTTTCCCCAAACACATCCAATCAAAATTTTTATATAACTATTTTATTCAACGTAGTAGAAAGTTTTGGAAATTAGGTCATTAAGGATGACAACCCCTCCCCCCTAAGCCCTCAGGACAAGGGTCGTAAGTTATGCCCTGGGGGCATATAAAGTTTTTATTGAAAGCGTTGTCGTAAAAACTTCAAAAGGGCTCATTCAATTGGAACTTGAAAGGGCTAGTGCCTTTTTTAATAGTTGAAAGTGATTGGATAGCGACTAACGCCCCTCTCACGCCCAGCACTTTCCCAAACACATCAAATCAAAATTTTGAGATATCCATGTTGTTCAACGTAGTTGAAAGTTCTGGAAATTAGGTCTTTTAGGATGATATCCCCCTCAGAGCCCTCAGTGAAAGGGTTGTAAGTTATGCCCTTGGGGCATTAAATTTTATATCGAAAGTGTTATAGAAATTTCGAAAAGGGCTCATTGATTGGAAATTATGCCTTCCTATGCCATCCCAAGGCCAGAACAAAATTTGCACTTTACTGAAAAAAATACAAATGAATGTGCATTGTCAGTTTAATATACATATACTGATATTTAGTAATCAAAATCTTAATATTATTTGATTTATTAAAGTTATAAAAGTAAAACAAAATATATTTTTTCAGTAAAGTCCAAATTTTGTTCTGGCCTTCATAGGGGTTTTGCGCCCAACTTATGTTAATTTCTGCTCGTTTTGAGTTTGACTCGGTTATTTATTGTAATTTCTGTTCGTTTTGGGTTTCATTTATTTATCGATGCTGATTTGTGGTAGTTTCACGCTTGGTAGATTATTTGATTTTATTTTTGCTCTTTTTTTTGCTTAATGAAGTTCTTTACTTTCCTTTGAAAAACTTATTTTGTAGAAAAAGGTTTTTAATTAATCACAATAAATTACCGAGTCGAAATCAAAACGAGGAGAAATTAACATGAGTAGGGCTCAAAACACTTATGCCTTCCCAAGGCCAGAACATAATTTGCACTTTACTGAAAAAATATAAATGTTTTTACGTTCATAACCTTAATAAATCAAATAATATTAACATTTTGATAATTAAAATTTTCTATTCATTAATATTTAATTTTTAATGTTAACATTTTCGGTCACTTAAAAAGGACACTAGAACTTTTAATTTGCGTTTAAATGAGCCCTCTTTCGATATCCCACTGGGTCGATACGATTACCCCTGAAAAAAAAACAAATAACACGCATCCGTGATCTTTCTTCTGGCAAAAAATTCAAAATTCCACATTCTTTCAGATAGGAGCTTGAAACCTCTACTGTAGGGTTCGCTGATACGCTAAATCTGATGGTGTGATGTTCATTGAGGTTTTATGACTTTTAGGGGGTGTTCCTCCCTTTTTTCGAAAATCGGACAAATTTTCTCAGGCGCTTAACTTTTGATGGGTAGGACTAAACTTGATGAAAGTTAATATATTTAAAATCAGAATTAAAATTTGATTCATTTGATTATTCCATAAGATAAAAAAATGAGCGTGGGAGGGGGCCTAGTTGCCTCTAATTTTTTGTTCACTTGAAAAAGGGCGCTAGAAACTTTAATTTCCGTTTGAATGAGCCCTCTCACGATATTTTATAACCACTGGATTGATACGATCACCCCTGGAAAAAAAAATAAAAGAAAAATAAACACGCATGCGTGATCTTTCTTCTGGCAAAAAATGCAAAATTTCCCATTTTTGCAGGTAGGGGCTTGAAACCTCTACAGTAGGGTTCTCTGATATGCTGAATACGATGGTTTTATTTTATTAAGATTGTATCCCAGTTAGGGGGAGTTTTTTCCTTTTTTCGAAAACAAGGCAATTTTTTCAGGCACATAACTTTTGATGGGTAAGACTAAACTTGTTAAAACTTAAATATTTGAAATCAGCATAAAAAACCGATTCTTTTGATGTATCTAATGGTACAAAATTTCGTTTTTAGAGTTTTGGTTACTATTGAGCCGGGTCGGTCCTTACAATCAGTTCGTTACCACGAACTGTTTGATAGGCTGGCAAATATTTTGAATGTTAATATTTTAACACAATTAGGGAGGCAAATAGAAATTAAAAGATACATATGCAGAAACTTGTTTTGAACGCAGAAACTGGGAAATTTGTTGAATGGTCATTTACCACAATTAGGGAGGATTTAAGTCTTTTAAGTCTAATTACAGTTTGCTAAACTGTTGCACTCGAATTACTCCAAAATTCAGCTAAATACACAAATCAATATTTCACTGTATTCTTTAGCATCACCGCTCCGTTTCGTTTGGTCAAAAGTACCTTTCGTTTGGTAGATAGGGCCAGGGGCCAATCTGCACCAATTTTCGTGGTGGGCGGGGGGCAAGAGGGGTCCATGTCTGGATAGTCAAAGGGCATAGGATATATAATAATTTTTCTCCAGATTATTGGGGAGGCAACTACCACATCTCCAATGACGCCCCTGGATAGGACCGAAATTTAAGTATTGAGTGAGTGACAATAAATGTTTCACCATTTGCTGATGCATAGAGACCGAGCAGAAAACAATACACCGACACTTGCACATGGGTATAATCCTTAAGAACCATATGGTAATAATAGAAAGATTTTTTTCAGAATCAAGGCTATGGTTGAAAATAATTTAATATGAAAAGTCCTATTTACATTTTTTTTTGTCACGAAAAATGAGCACGTAGTTTGTTTAAGAAAAAAGTTAAACTACTTAACATTTTACAAACTGTTATAGAAACACACTGAATAAGAAGAGACACGATGGGATTAGGAAATAACTTAAAATTCATGAATGGGTTAGGCTACACTCTAAATATAAGTATTCCAAGAATTGTGACAACGCTTAGTTTACATGATATCTACCCCTGTCCCCTCCAAAATTAGAATTCTTATAGTGCATTTACATATTGCGGAAATGCGTCCAGACTTAGCAATCCTCGCGGAGATTCCGTCCGTTTTTGTGCTTGAATTAAATAAAAAAAAAGTTTTTTAAACTAAAAGTAAGGAGCGACATTAAAACTTAAAACGAACAGAAATTATTCCATATATAAAAGGGGCTGTCCCCTCCTCAACGCCTCGCTCTTTACTCAAGTTTTTTATTGTTTTAAAAAATAGAGTTGTTAGAAGGAGTCAAACTTTAGCGTAAAGAGCGAGGCGTTGAAGAGCGGACAGCCCATTTCATGCACGAAATAATTTCTGTTCGTTTTAAGTTTTAATATCACTCCTTACTTTCAGTTAAACATTTTTTTTTGTTTAATTTCTAAACGCTATTGAATTAATGTAGGTATTGATTTTGGATCACCGTATATGTATAATTAAAACTAAATTTGCATATTATTTTTTTTGTTAAATGACTTTCTCGAAAGTTGTTTAATTTTATTTACGAACGTTTTTATTAGTAATAAATATACGTAACTTAAGAATTAACTTACGTAACGAACTTCTGTATTCATATATTTTCAATATGTATATTAGGGGGTTCGCCCCCTAGTCAATACTTCAGTCTTTACGCTAAAGGCTGAATTTTGTTCCAATTCTTTAAAAATGACCCCTTAATCACAAAGGCCGTTAACTAGAATAAATAGTTCTTATGAAAGCACTAAAAAAACTTTAGCGCAAATGGCGAGGTATTGACTAGGGGACGGACCCAATCATATACGTAATAATTTCTGTTCGTTTCAGGTTTGGATGTTGCTCCTTATTTTCAGTTGAAAAACTTGTTTTTTTATTTCATTTCTGATCGTTTTTTTAAATAATGCCGGGAAATCCGGTGCCCCCTGTATAGCAATGTCCCTTCTCCCATGAAAACTTCCTCCGTGAAAGGATCCTCCCACGTAACCCCCGACCAACCCACCCACCCACTACCAGAAAAAATCCCCCGTGAAAACGTCTGTATACTTCCCAATAACCAATACTATATGTAAACATTGGGCAAAGTTCATAACTTGCATTCCTTCCCTTGAGGACTTTGGGGGATTAAGTCATCCTCAAAGACACAGTTAATATATTTTTCGACCATGCTTAAAAAATGGCTATCTCAAAATTTTGATCGGGTGACTTTGGGAAAACAATGAGCGTGGAAGGGGGCCTAATTGCCCTCCATTTTTTCGGTCACTTAAAAAGGACACTAGAACTTTTAATTTCCGTTTGAATGAGCCCTCTTTCGAATCCTAGGACCACTGGTTCGATACGATCACCCCAGAAAAAAACCAATAAACACGCATCCGTGATCTTTCTTCTGGCAAAAAATACAAATTTCCGCATTCTTGTAGATAGGAGCTTGAAACCTCTACAGTAGGGTTTGCTGATACGCTGAATCTGATGGTGTGATTTTGTTTTAAGGTTTTATGACATTTAGGGGGTGTTTCTTCCTTTCTTTGAAAATCAGGCAAATTTTCTCAGGCGCGTAACTTTTGTTGGGTAGGACTGAACTTGATGAAAGTTTATACATTTGAAATCAGCATTAAAATTTGATTCTTTTGATGTATCTTTTGGTATCAAAATTCCATTTCTTACAGTTTCGGTTACTATTGAGCCGGGTCGCTCCTTACTTACAGTTTGTTACCACGAACTGCTTAATAACTCTCTAGCTGTCCACAATGATTTGCTCAAATCAGGACGGATTCTTTGCAAGGTCTTTAAATGAATAAAACCATGACTTTGGATCATCGAAAACTTCTTGATCTTATAATATTATTCAAGCTACCCCAGCTTGTATGATACTCCTCACCAAGGCTATAAGAAAACCAAGAAATATGGTGGAACCCAGCACCTCTTCTTCCTAGACTTTGTTGTTTCAGACTGAATTTCTTTCTCTTCTTTTCTTCTTTACCTCCTTCACAGTATAAAACTAAAGCGAGAGTCAAATTAGCCAAAATTCTTTTTTTTAGAACTTGTCCTAATCTTGAAAACTTAGGTTACGCTGATGCATTTATTTGAAAACTTTGCCTTAAAACATGGTGTTTTCTGGGCCGTTAGAATAGATACGGATAGATTTCTGCAATGTGTAAATGAATCATTAGCCTGCATCCCAGTTCATAAAATCTCCAGCCAAGTATTCTGGCTGTCTTAGCAATTTGGCGTTCCGGTTATAAGCTCAAAAATGGTAGCAATCTTCTTTCTTGGATGAAGAAAGATATCTTCAACTGTTAAATTTAGGGTTGTCTTTTCTTAAAACTTTATAGAACTTCTTTTTTCAAGTGACCAGTTATTATTACGAGTAAAAGAGTAAATGTTCTTTTTCAGAATGAGTCATCCTTTGCTTGCTCATATTACACTTCTGGAACAATTATTCCTGAATCGTTCAAATCTTATGAAAATTAATGAACAGCTGAAAGAAGAAAGTTCAAGGATTGAAGAGAGATTGCAAGCTGTCCCTGAGGCTCTTGACAGAACAAAGGAAAGTATCAGAATGCTTATGGCTAAACAAAGGATTGCACTTGATTCAGAATTCAAAGAAGCTAGAAAGAAAGCCGAAGAGATCATGGCTGAATTGTCATCATTAAAAGATATTGATCTCTTACATAACCCCAGCTTTTGCAGCAAATTACAAGAGCTTCAAGGTTTGGACAAAAGAATTGAAGAAATATATTTAGTTTTGAAAGACCCAGGACTAATTGACACTCATCAAACCAGTGCTTTTGTATCTTCGAGCATCTTAGTCCAACAGAGTCTAATCGCTATGCAAATGAGAGTTCAAGCATTGCAGGAAGAATACGGTTATCTAAAGGTGCAAAGAGAAAACGTCAAGGTTCAACAGAATGATGTGGAAAAACAAATGGATGGAAACAAATTTGAAATAGACAAGGAATTAGTAAGAAGAAAACGCTTACTCAGCCTGAGAGGAAAACCTTAAGTTTGACCCGAAAAGGGTTGAAGTACCGCCAGTGAAACTACTGAAACTGTGTTTATAAGGCCACCAAGTCCCAGAGGCAATAGTGGCATGCAATATACAATTTGTACTTAGATGTTCACGTAATCCATAAAATTTGACCATTTATATATATTTTTATCCAATAAAGCTAAATGCTATAGATTATTGTATAGTTTCTAGCCATCTATCAGGGGCTTTGCCAAAATTTTATTTTATGGGAAGAGGGTAATCAAGGCCTAAAAGTACTATAAACTAAGGGCTCAAACCTGCTCGCAAGGGCTTAGCTATGCATTAATGAGACTGGATTCTGAAGAACTTTCCATCTTGGATCTTAAAGGAATAATCTTCAATCCTCGGCTAAATACTTAACGAGGATGGGAGCGGGGGGTGGGTATTTATGCGGTTTTCATTTATCTACAAATAAGTTGTTTGCTTTCCCCAGAAACTTCTTACCCTTTGAATGATAACCCCCGATAGTAACTTTTAGTTTGCGGCTTTTAATGACGGTAATAGATCATCCCCAAGCTTTTTTTCTTCTCCGTGCACGAATTCAGCTTTTATTCCCTGTGGCTGACTTTAGCTTTTTCACGCATTGTTTTTGTTTTGACTCTTTTCTTATATTGAGTTATTAATTTGAAGCAGAGTATAGTACCAAAAATGAATCACATAAAGCTTGATTTAAGGACAGCGCCTGCATTTTGTTCTTTTGAATTATTCGATTTTAACTAGTGTAGGCTGCTACCTGCCTCCCATTTTCCAGAAAATGCCAAATGTAGACGCACTTTAATTTGTACTCAGGAAAATTTTATGAGAATTACCAAATAATAATATTTAAGAGAAAACACCACATACTAAAATTAATGCCCCGGGTCCTCGTTGTCTTCGCCATCCCTATCGTCTTTTCCAATGCCTAAGAAAATGACGCATTTGGACGTAGTCGCATCGAATTTCACGGACTTCATTTTTTTCTTTACACTCTCGGTGAACGTAGGGATGCCTTTACTCTTCATCCCATACTTGACAGAAATTGTCGCAGCCAAAGTTACGTCTTTGAGTCCATTCCTCTTTTCATTTTTTACTGTTTTCAGAACGCTGAAAAGTCTTTCCACACCAACATTTGAACAGGGAAGTCCAAAAATAAACTGAATGACATAAAGAACGCTAGTGAACTTTAGCACTCCACTTGGCATCTTGATGGACGCCACCCAGTTCTAAAAATCAATGGGGTTTCTGGCACTGAGCAAACTATCGTCTGGACTAAGCAGCATCAACACCCGCCACTCTTTTTCAACCAGCTCAAACTCCCATGAGGGGTGCCCGAACTTTTTGCAAAAAAGCCGCAACGATGGAATATCACCATCCAATGCGACTTTTGGGTCTAAAATCTCTACAAAGTTGTAAATGCCGTGACCAAATGGAAACAGGTTGACTAGCTGGGACACACCTTCAATATGAAATTTCTGGGCAATCTCCTTGATGCTCTTGCATTTCTCCGTGAACTTTGTATCTTTTCCTCGTAAGGAAAACAGACGGGTGAAAGCTTCTGGTTCCAGGTAAACCTTAGAGGCGGGTAGGAAGAACTCTTCTTTTTAAGGTTCACAGACTGAACAGACTCAATTTGTTTCACATAGTCTTTCACCATGAAATTGTGGCAAAGGCTCTTCACAACTTCTAGCACTTCTTTTTTAAGCAAGTAAAATCGTGGTGCATCTGCCTGGCACAGAGAATCAAAGTCATTGAATACGTCCAAAGCATACTCAACAAATTCGAAAAGAATCCTTTGGTATGGTTTCTTCAGGGTCAAAAGTGTCTTGCTCTTCAGCGGCCCTTACTCTTCAGCAGCCCTTCTGAGCTCTTGGAACTTGTCCATTATTTTTGGGCTGGTTCGGAAATGACTTGTCACAAATCGGCAAAGGTCCTCCAAGCTTTTTGGTAACATCTTTGAAGCATAATGAGCACAGAGATGACACAAATGGCATGAGCATTTGATAACGATGACCCAATCTACTTTGCTTTTATTTTTGTTGTCAAACTGTTGTGTATGCCCATCATTGTACTTGTTGTATTGGCACAAAAGCCTACCCAGTTCCTAAAATCAACACCAACATCCTTTAGACATTGCAGACAACTGTCAAGACTCTGGAACACGCCTTCAGCAGTCCCATCGGGACAGTGACAATGTCTAGGACATCTACATGTGTCTCTACTTTCTCGTCTACAAAACTCACACAAATAGCTAGTTGTTTGCAAACAGTATTGTCCGTTGTTTTGTTGATAACAATCTAGAACGTGGAGGCTTTGAGGTCATTTATCAGCTGTTGCCGATAGTGGGGTACAATCGCGGTCAAACAATATGTTTCACTTTCTGCTTTCCTGCTGTCACACGGTTTAGGACATTCTTCCCAAGTAGGGACTTGAGGAGATGGATAAGTTTGTCTGAAAGCGAGAAAGGCAAATTGTTGGCAACACGGAACTCTCCTGTTTTTGCCTTTGTTTGCAGAACCTTGTCCTTTAGGGACTTATCAAAAATGTTTCTATAGGCTTCAATTTTCTCGATTTCAAAATTCCCCCTCCATTTCTTTGTGTTTCTTGCCCTTCATGTTCTGAATCAAAGCACCTTCTCCTTGGTCACCAATATTTATTGTAATTGTAAAATACTTGCATTCTGCAATAGAGTCTGCACCAGGCCGATTGGACCTATCTGGTGCTAGATGGTGCAACAGACCGATTGTTCCTTCTACCAAGCCATTCCGAAAACTTAGCCTCTTTTTCCCATGTCCCTTTATACTTTTGTTCATACTTCTTTTGAACAGTCTTGGAAGAACTTCCAGGTCTCGTCATCGGCCACGATTTTCTATCTTTTTCATCATCAGTATAAACTCATCCTCCATTCCTACAGAACTATTTTTCTTCAACTGAAAAGGAAAGGCTGATCATAACAGAAGCCAGAGAATTCCTGTTTCTTGAATCTTTCACTGCCGGATTCAGGTTTAAGCAGGCTTGCAGGAGCTGTCAGTTTATGTTTAATGTTAATGATTATTATTTGTGCGTATTAATGCTGATTATTTGTTAGTTTATATTATATCGAGAATATTTTACTCTTTACATATTTTTATGCCTTTGTGCTTTCACACTTAGTCATTTTAAATGGATTTTTTTTCATAATATTTGATATTAACTGACCGCTTCGAAAGAGGTTTGCAATGCGTCTTTTGTTCAACAATGCAAGTGGCCAAAATATTAACCTCCAGTTTTTGAGATTTCAAGAATGAAAAATCTTTGCCAAATGACACATTTTTGGATGCTCAGGGACACATTTGTGGACTAGAAAGTTGGCAACCCTGGGTGGTGGGGGGCCCGCCACACCCCAAATTTTTCGTCATTCAGTATAGCAGGGAAAAGCTTTAATTCAGGTTAGAGCAGGACGTGGTCTGGTAAAACTTCAGAATACCTTAGCTGCCTGAAACAGTTAAATTTTAAATCGAATTTAGAATAAAATAGAAGAAATGCCCTCTGCTATCACTCAAATGTTGGCACGTCTATTTTTCTCTGCTCTGCCTTATTCATTTGTTCTTATGTGGCAGCTTTTCCTCTTTAGCCTGCCTACCAAGTAAATGGGTAAAATGCTTTATTTTGTTGACTTAGTTTTTTTTTTCATGCAAACTATTTATGCTTCGATCTGAAAAAATTTCTTTCATGCTCTGCATGGTTACCAATATTTTTGAAAGTGCATTGCAATATGTTTATCATACTCTTGATGGACATAAATTAGCAAACTATGATATGCTGTAAAAACACAAGCATTTTTTCCATTTATGGTGACTTGTTCTTTCATACTTAACTTTTTACTCAAAAGAGAATAAAATAAATACTAAGCTAGAGGTCACCACTTAGGTGGGGGGGGGCATGGCCCTCCCCTAGACTTTGAAAATTACCTTTCATTTATATTTTACAGCCTTCAATCTTAGTTATGTGCTATATTTAACCAGCGAGACTGGCTAACTGGCAGGATTGCCACCAGCTCGTGAAAAAAAAATATCCATGGCTTGTCAATGGCAGCCCACCCCCAGGGTTGCCACCAGCCGAAGAAAAAAATCCATGGCAAGCTCTGTTGCCAAAGGTACGAAGAAATTTGCCGCCCGCGCACGGTTTGCAGTTTTTTTCATGTCATAATTCGTCAAATGCACTGGAATATTTCAACGCATCACGCTAACCAGCAAAATTTTGAATATTCCATCATTAGGGAGAAACCGTGGGATCGCATATGTGTGAACCAAGTTTGAAGCTAGGTTCTGACCAGAAGTAAATAACCTTAAAGAAGTAGGAAACTGCCGTAAGCGCAATGCTGGTCTCAAATCAGGCCCTCGCGTCCGTTTTCTTCCGGCTGATTCCTTGCTTACGAAGAGACAGGCGATTCGGCTAGAAAACGTTTGCTTGAAGAAACTCGGAGGGTCTAGCCTGATTAAATTCCCTTGACTTTCCCACTTCTGTTACGGTTATTTACTTTTGGTTTTGACCGAGCGGGATTGCGATTCGTGCCCTGATTTGACGTGCCTCTAATCGACGTATAACACTTGAAAAAATATATATATATGTATTCTACATTCTATAACCAGTTAAAAAGGGCACAAGCCACTCCAATTTCCAATTCAATGAGTCCTTTTTGAAGTTTCTACGACAACTTCTTCGATACGAAGTGCCCTGCTCTAAAGGAAAAAAATAATATATAATACATTGTGCCAACATCGTTCTTATATGCCCTCAGGGCATAACTTAAAACCCTTGCCCCGAGGGTTGTAGGGGAGTGTCCTCCTCAAAAACATATTTTCTATCTGGAAATCAACTACACTGAACAAAATGACTATCTCAAATTTTGATTTGACGTGTTTGGGGGAATGATGGACGTGAGGGGGGCTTGTTGCCCTTCAATCACTTTCGACTATTAAAAAGGGCACTAACCACTTCAATTTCCAATCGAATAAGCCTTTTTCAAAATTTTTACCACAACTCCTTCGATACGAAGTGCCCGGGTATGGAAAAAAATAAATAATACATTGTGCCCACATCGTTCTTTACTTAGGCAGCGCTATCGCGCTGCCTATGATAATGTCTTGGTACAGAGCATTTCCTATCAGTTTAACTGCATCATTTTGGTACTGATGACTGCAATAGTGACCCTTTCGGCGCTGTAACTGGGCCTACAGATTTTCGTTGCCTTTAGACATTTCCTCTATCAATTCAACCAAGTTACCCCGGTTTGCAGATGTTTCTGATTCGTTATGACCCCTCAAAGCAAGACCCTGGCGGCCAAGAAAGCAAATAGCGTAAAAATGTACTTCTCATGATCTCTATTTTGCTGAACCTCTTGAGATCTGGCTTGAATTAAGGCATTTGCTATAGGTCTCGAGGTATCAGTACTATTTGTCTTAAATCCCTTCTATGCTGACATACAATGCCCTTGTCTTTCGAACCATCATGTTGCTTTAATAGAGCAGAATTGTTTTTCCACTTGCGAAATCCTGACTCAATGAAAGCCCTTTTTCCAGCAGTTTTTCAATCCTTAGAGTCTCCATAGAAAGATGGCGGGAAGCAAAACAAAACACGGAATTCAAGTTTTTCGAGTATTCAATCCATTCATCAAACAGTTCGTGGTAACGAACTGTAAGTAAGGAGCGACCAGGCTCAATGGTAACCGAAACTGTAGAAAACGGAATTTTGATACCAATAGATACATCAAAAGAATCAGATTTTAAAGCTGATTTTAGAGCAAATATATAAGTTTCATCAAGTTTAATCCTACCTATCAAAATTTACGCGCCCGAGAAAATTTGGCTGATTTTGTAAAAAGGGGCACAGACCCCCTAAAAGCTATAAAACCTTAATAAAAATCACACTATCACATTCAGCGTATCAGATAACCCGACTGCAGAAGTTTCAAGCTCTTATCTACAAAAATGTGGAATTTTTTATTTTTTGCCAGAAGAAAGATGACGGATGCGTGTTTATTTGTTTGTTTTTTTTCCAGGGGTGATTGTTTCGACCCAGCAGTCCTAGAATATCGTAGGAGGGCTCATTCGAACGGAAATTAAAAGTTCTAGTGCCCTTTTTAAGTGGCCATAAAAATGGAGGGCAACTAGGCCCCATCCCACGCTCATTTTTTTCCCTAAATTTTGTCACCCGATCACCCGATCAAAATTTTGAGATAGCCATTTTGTTCAACATGGTCGAAAATATGATAACTATATCTTTTAGGATGACTTATTCCCCCGAAGTCCACGGGGGGAGGGCTGAAAGTTATGAACTTTATCCAATGTCAACATATAGTATTGGTTATTGGGAAGTATACAGACGTTTTCAGGGGGGATTTCTTCCGGTGGTGGGGGGGAGTGGGTCGGGGGTTATGTCGGAGGATATTTTCATGAAGGAAGTTTTCATGGGGGAAGGGACATTGCTATGAAGGGGGCGCCAGATTTCCCAGCATTATTCAAAAAAAGATCAGAAATTATATATATAAAAAAAACAAGTTTTTCAACTGAAAGTAAGGAGCAACATCAAAACTTAAAACGACAGGAAAGATTACGTATATGATTGGGTTCATCCACTAGTCAATACCTCGCTCTTTAATCCAAAGATTATTTAGTACTTTCACAAGAGCTATTTATTCTAATTAACGGTATTTGTGATTAAGGGGTCATTTTTAAAGAATTGGAACAAAATCGGAACTTTAGCTTAAAGAGCAAGGTATTGACTAGGGGGCGAATCCTCTGATATACGTATTAAAAATATATGAACATAGAAGTTCGTTACGTAAGTTAATTCGTAAGTTACGTATATTTATTACTAATAAAAACATTCGTAAATTAAATTAAACAGGTTTCGAGAAAGCCATTTAACCAAATAAAAGTAAAATTAATATTCAATTTTTGTTTAATTATTCATGTACGGTGAGCCAAAATCAAAACCTGCATTAATTCAAAAACGTTCAAAAATTAAATAAAAAAAACAAGTTTTTTTAACTGAAAGTAAGGAACGACGTTAAAACTTAAAACGAACAGAAATTATTCGTATATGAAAGGGCCTGTCCCCTCCTCAACGCCTCGCTCTTTACGCTAAAGTTTGACTTTCTCAAAACTTTATTTTTTTTAAATACTGAAAAACTTTAGCGTAAAGAGCGAGGCGTTGAGGAGGGGACATCCCCTTTCATATACGGAATAATATCTGTTCGTTTTAAGTATTAACGTCGTTCCTTACTTTCAGTTAAAAAAAAACTTGTTTTTTTTTATTTAATAAGCCTTAGAGTAATTTGCACCGAATTTCCTACCGTTATAAGTGGAAGCCGGATATCTCTCAATAATAGGTTGATCTGGTTTGTCGTGACGCGTCATAGAAATATTTGAGAGAGGTTCTTGACTACTACTGCTACTGGAACTTGCAAAGGGTCTGGGGATGCAAACCAAACTTTCATGTTGACCTGAGCAAGTTGTTGTTCACCTTGTTTCTGATGGACTGTCGCAGGCGGGGGAATTTATCTCCACTAACCAAACCCGACACTTTGAGCACTGTCAGTATTGCCAGTTTCTTCATTTTTCTTCCCCATTTTCACCGTAAAAAAAAAATCCAAAGCTTGTTGTCGCTTTTTACTCATACTTTGATTACGAATTCTTCACAATTCACAAGAAACAATAAAAAAGACTGACCAGCTGACATTTGAATTTGAATAAACCCTATTCAGAAATCACATTTTTCGGTCGAAGAGTGGGTAATAAAATAGCGTAGAAACGCTCTTAGACATTTCAAAACAAGATGATCTCTTAATGGTAGAATTAGGGTGTTACAAGTGTGGGAAAGACGATAAATAGCTGAGCAAAACGATGCACAGGGGGCAAAGATATAAACGACCAGTTATCCAGTCTCGCTGGTTTAATATAGCACATAACTAAGATAGAAAATGACTTTGAAATATAAATAAAAGATAATTTTCAAAGTCTAGGGGAAGGGGGGTCCACACTGCCCCCCTAAATGTCACCTCTAGTCTTCTGACTAGTTCAAAATCTGACCCAACTTAGACTGAAAGGTCTGATTTAATAATGTAAGCCGTTATTGTGATATTGCTTTGTCACCCTTTTGACAATCTACATAATTACAGTTCGTTTTGATTTAGTTCAACAACTGCCTAAATAACCCTTGAAAGCTTTGCCCTAATAACCTTTAGTTTGTGTAGTAGCAGTAGTTGCAGTAGCAGTATGTACATAACACCTTTGGTTTTTTTCAACATCCCCTACAACACACGATGAAAGTTTCAACTTAATACCATCAACCGTTCCTGAAGCATTGCTGATACGCCCTCTTACCAACCTAATTGGGTATAATGTGTTTCGATTTTGTTCAATACAGTTTTAATATTGCCCAAAATTCTGCCTTCATATCCTTAGCTTTAGTAGCAGTAGTAGTAGCACCAGTAGTTATAGTAGTAGCAGGAGAATTAAAATTAATAGTCTTAGCTTTAGTATCAGCAGTAGTAGTAGCAGTAATAACAATAGTAAAAGTAGTAGTAGTTGTAGGAGTAGAGGCAGTATTATTATGATGCAAATATTGTATTTAGGTTAGTTCAACATTCCCACGACAAGCCTTGTAAGTTTTAGTTTCACATACAAAACTGTTTCTAAGATATTACTGATAGGCCCTTTTGACAACCTTTTTACGGATGGCATTTTGTGATTCAGTTTAACTTCTCCCCTGAAATTTTTCTGAAAATTTCCCTTTATACCCTTAGGTGTAGTTGCAATAGTAGTAACAGCAGTAGTATTAGTACTCAACTTAATACAATTAGCCATTGCTATGACATTGCCGATATGTCCTTTTGATAACCTGTATATTCATATGCTGCTTGAAATTTTCATCTTGATTCTTTCAGCCTTACAAGTAGTTGCGATAGAAGTAGTAGTTGGAGCAATACTAACAGTAGTAGTAGAACTAGTAATTATAGCAGTGATAGCAGTATCAGTAGTCTTCTTCGAAAAATTTTAACTCTGTCAGTAGAAGGGGAGGTGCTACTCCACGATTCACCCTGCTGCCACCTACAACTTTTTTTACATAGTTTATGGATGGTTATGTGTATTGGTCGATTCATTTGACGTTTTATGGTTTTTGTCAGTGAGAATTTGAAAAAAACAGGAATTTTGTCACATTTATGGATGGTTTTATGGACTTTCTCAGTGAGAATGAAAAAACAGGAAGTTTCTCACATTTATGTCTGTTTTTATGGATGGTTATGTGTGTTGATTATTTGACGGTTTATGGATTTTGTCAGTGAGAATGGAAAAACAGGAACTTTGTCACTTCCTTCTTGTTGTTGTTCAAGCCAGATGTTATGAGTTTCCGGGAAACAGTATTTGGTATTGTTGTTCAAGCCAAATGTTATGAGTTTCAGGAAAACAATTAGATCCCCGTTCTCAACCAATCAGAGAGCTTGCATACACATTAGCGGCGGAGGGAGTATAAGGAAAGGATTTTTTGCTATAGTTTTATCAATCGGTGAATAGAATTCACTAAGTTTTTAGTGAGCAGCGTAATAACATGAGTGAACAAGTTGAGTTAGAAATATCCTTTTATTGCAACTGTTCTATTTGTAAGGGGCATTTTCATGATTTTGAGCATTCACAAGACCCTACTGAATGTTTAGACTGCATAGAGGCAGAGACAGATGAGAAGAATCTGGAGGAAACGAGAAGAAAAATTATACGTGACTTGGAGAGAAATTTATATCGATTGCAAGTAGGCTCAGATAAAAGAAGGATTGATATGTTAGAAAAGGAGGACCAAAAGAAGAGACTAGTAAAAGAGGGCTTTCTCTATAGTGTAAAAGACAGCAGTGAAAACCCAAAGAAAAATGTATATAGTGCAAGATATAACTCGGGTTATTATGATGATTATGCTCTAAGAGAAGAGAAAAAGTGGCCCTTTAAGAGACAACATAAGAGGTCATTCTACGAAAAGGATTTTAAACAACGGAAACCAATGTGGAAGAGTTCCCATATATGATTTACCGTTAAATCTAATTATTAATATGTATAATGTGTTTTATATTGTAATCATACAATAAATTTGATTGTGCTATCTTTATTTTCTCATACTAGATATGCATAGAATAAGGATACCAGCAGAGACTACGATACATGAATAGTTCAGTTTGATTAAATCACCCATAGAGTATTATCAGTCCACAACAAGTTTTCTATCAAAGATAAAAATAAATCATTTTTCTAATCTTTATTCATTTGACAAATCAATATTTATTATAGTTTTTATGTACACAATCTCAGGTTCTATTATTTGAACCTCATCTTCTTCTTCATTTACTACTATATCTAGGAGAGGAGGCATGTCCTCAAATAAATCCTCATGTATTCGTATGTTATTCGTCGAAGAGGGCAAACCATCAAGCAACCGCTCATCATCTTCTATACAGAGTCGGCCCGAAGGTCCCCTCCGCACCAAATCCTCCGACGTATACGATAATCCGTCCTCTGTATAATGAACTTCCATTACATCATCAGCTGTACTTTCAATCTCGGGTTTACACAAAAGAAGCTCCTCACTTTCCGTGAGCTCCCACTCGCTCCATACATCCTAAAAGATTGATAACGATATGATTAAAAACTCGAGTTTCCTGCAGAAAACCTATATTAGTTCAGATTTTACGGGAATAGTTTATTTTCGAACCAATGGACCCCCAAAAGAGTCCTCCCTCCTTTTTTTTTAATACTTTTATGGCTTTATTATATCTCATCTGAACAAGTTCCTTTCATAATGTCATTCCTAAACCCATTTCC
>JAPEVW010000024.1:527500-532500 GCA_027921565.1 Artemia sinica | reverse complement strand
CACACAAAACTTACACCCACATGCCAAAACTTACACACACACACACGCACAAAAACTTACAAATGCACACGAAAACTTACATGCACACAAAAACTTACATGCACACAAAAACTTACACACACACACACAATTAGACAAAAAAATTACGATATTTATGCACAGGTATGTTTAAGCAATAAATATCTTAAGCCCCAACCGTTTTTATTCTTTAGAATAGTCCATCACCATGAAAATTATACTTTCAGATTCAACATGTCAGGGAACAAACTTTCTGGCTCAGCATGTAAGAGAACCCTAAATGCTCATCTCTAAAAAAGGTAAGTTAACCCTAAACGCTTAAAGAATTTCTCTGAAATCACACTTTCAGGTTAGGTTAGGTAGGACCCCGACCCCACTACCCCAGCCCCGATTTAATGTCCTTGGTAGAAGTCTATACAAGATTTAATGTCCTTGGTAAAAGCATATATGAGATTAAGAATTGATATTTTTATAGTCATAGAATAACTAGACAGAAACATTCAGATTTTCCCGCAGTTAAGGGGGGTGGGGGGGGAGAAGTAAAGGTCAACTGCGAAGATATTTAGTCTAAGAAACTAGAATATGACGTTACAACCCTTCGCTAATAGCTAGTGAAAACCAAGAACTCAAACACAGATGGACTACTGTTCGCTATTTTCTACATTGCAGCTACTGCTGCAACCATGATAACTTGATGATCATTTCTAATTTTAACAATTTCTTGCATACATCCTTCAAACATGATATACTCAGCCTTGAAGAGATTTTCTATATTTTCCTATAATTTCATGCTCCTTTTCATATAAACACTATTTTTTGGCGGAGTCGATGAGTCCTCCCACCTTCCTCAAAATTAATTACCCCTTCTTTGCCCTAGATTTGGGATTGAACGCCAAATTAAACAAATGATAGACAAACAAGGTTAAAATAATTGATCCCGAGTTACCTTAGAAAATATAGCCTTCTTTGAAGTTACAATCATCTTTAAGAATCGACAGATTGTTAATGTTTAAACTTTTACGTTTCTTATAAATGTAATAAACAGAATTACTTAATATTTTTCAATATAACCATAACTTTCATGTCTAAAATTCATCAATTACTCGTATGGGGAGAGATTTAATGTCCTTGGTAGAAGTCTATACAGATTTAATGTCCTTGGTAAAAGCCTGTACGTAATTTCCCTTTTCATATACAGAATAATTTTTCTTCGTCTTAAGATTTAGTGTTGCTTCTTAGTTCCAACTGAAAACTTATTTTTTAATTTGATGTTTTACCATTTTCAAATCATACCATAAATATCCATTTGAACATACCCTCTCTTATCAGTTTAATTCGATCTGAGTACTGGTTCGATTCGAACAGCAAACATTCTTTCTAGTCTTTAGACTTTTCATGCATAGTAAACTCGATTATGCTATGTAACTTGTAGGACCGATAGTGTTTTCCTTCAAAAACTTTCTCATACAGCTAACCATTGATGTAAAACTATTAAACTAATTCATTTTAAATATTTGCAATTGGAATAAAAAGCAAATTCTGTGTGTCCGTATTAGCTACCACAGACCCAGAAGGGCTGAATTCACATTTTAGAGACAAAAAGTGCACACAAAAAGCAAATATAATAGCAATTTATAATCTCCCCCCCCCCACCAAACTCAAATTTCTGGGGGGGGGACATATTTTCATTGTATTTTGCATATTTCCATTGGAAAAACACTGAAAAGCCATATTAAGAGCTATATTTCACCGTATTTTGCATATTTCCATTGGAAAAAACGCTGAAAAGCCATATTAAGGGCTAATTTGTGAGTTTTTCACCGACAATTCCTTTCTAACCAGGCCTTTATAATCAATGGAACTTACGTCAAGCATTGGAGAGCATACATTTGAAGAACTATCCATTATTTGCATATATTCTTCTTCTATATTTCAGACTATACTATTTTCAAAAACCCCAAAACCCAGAAATATACTCGCTTAACGGTTAACTATTCGCGAAAATCGTACTAGGTCACGCTATTAGAACAATAATTACCTCTCCATCTGTCGTTCACAGGGAACAGATTCAAAACCTTTACTTCCCACATCATTTGGTTTAATTACGACAAACGTGGCATGTCCAATACAGATTAAAGCCAGAAAAGACCAGAAACACATAAAAATAAGAAAAAAGGGAATCGCAATCAATCTTGTGTCGAAGAGCTAGCGTTGTCTAAGTGAAGAATGATGTGGGACACAACATGTTGTTTAGGTTTTTCTACACAGCCGGACACTTCATATAGAAGGTGTTATCGTAGAAACTTCAAAACAGGCTCATTTGATTTGAAATTAAAGTGGATAATGCCCAATTCACAGGAGGGGTATGAAAACTATGGTTTTAACAACGATATGCAAGACTAGAAAGAAAAGTCTTTAGGAGTTACCCCCCCCCCCCCGCCTCAACCGTCGCTCTTGAAATCACCACACCCCTGACCCCAAAACTCAAATTTTCCAGAGGATTTTAAAATCTCCCCCCCCCAAACACAAAATTTCTAGGAACGTATCCTCATCATATTTAAATATTTTCGCTGGAAAACCTGCTTACCGAAGCGCTAGTGCTACCAAAGTAAAGAACTATGTGACTACATTATGTTGTTTTTGGTTTTTTCATCATAGCCAGGGAACTTCGTGTAGAAGGACTCATCGCAAAAACTTTGAAAAGGACTCATTTGATTTGAAATTAAAGTGGATAGTGAGCAATTCACAGGAGGGGGGGCGTGAAAACTATGGTTTTTAACTATGATATACAAAACTAGAAAGAAAAGTCTTTAGGAGTGGGGCTGCCCATCACCTCAACCCTCGCTCTTGACTTCCCCCCTCCCCCCCCTAAAGTTGAAATCTAATCTAAACTAGCATAACCATAAAATTACACAATATTGCATAGAAATACCAAAACCATAGGTTAGGCTATGTCAGGTTAGGTTAGAAGTTAGGTTTCTCCACGTTTAAGTCAGGTTAGATTAGGTTAGCTTATCATGAGCGCTCATGATAAGCTAACCTAATCTAACCTGACTTAAACGTGGAGAAACCTAACTTCTAACCTAACCTGACATAGCCTAACCTATGGTTTTGGTATTTCTATGCAATATTGTGTAATTTTATGGTTATGCTAGTTTAGATTAGATTTCAACTTTAGGGGGGGGAGGGGGGAAGTCAAGAGCGAGGGTTGAGGTGATGGGCAGCCCCACTCCTAAAGACTTTTCTTTCTAGTTTTGTATATCATAGTTAAAAACCATAGTTTTCACGCCCCCCCCTCCTGTGAATTGCTCACTATCCACTTTAATTTCAAATCAAATGAGTCCTTTTCAAAGTTTTTGCGATGAGTCCTTCTACACGAAGTTCCCTGGCTATGATGAAAAAACCAAAAACAACATAATGTAGTCACATAGTTCTTTACTTTGGTAGCACTAGCGCTTCGGTAAGCAGGTTTTCCAGCGAAAATATTTAAATATGATGAGGATACGTTCCTAGAAATTTTGTGTTTGGGGGGGGGGAGATTTTAAAATCCTCTGGAAAATTTGAGTTTTGGGGTCAGGGGTGTGGTGATTTCAAGAGCGACGGTTGAGGCGGGGGGGGGGGTAACTCCTAAAGACTTTTCTTTCTAGTCTTGCATATCGTTGTTAAAACCATAGTTTTCATACCCCTCCTGTGAATTGGGCATTATCCACTTTAATTTCAAATCAAATGAGCCTGTTTTGAAGTTTCTACGATAACACCTTCTATATGAAGTGTCCGGCTGTGTAGAAAAACCTAAACAACATGTTGTGTCCCACATCATTCTTCACTTAGACAACGCTAGCTCTTCGACACAAGATTGATTGCGATTCCCTTTTTTCTTATTTTTATGTGTTTCTGGTCTTTTCTGGTTTTAATCTGTATTGGACATGCCACGTTTGTCGTAATTAAACCAAATGATGTGGGAAGTAAAGGTTTTGAATCTGTTCCCTGTGAACGACAGATGGAGAGGTAATTATTGTTCTAATAGCGTGACCTAGTACGATTTTCGCGAATAGTTAACCGTTAAGCGAGTATATTTCTGGGTTTTGGGGTTTTTGAAAATAGTATAGTCTGAAATATAGAAGAAGAATATATGCAAATAATGGATAGTTCTTCAAATGTATGCTCTCCAATGCTTGACGTAAGTTCCATTGATTATAAAGGCCTGGCTAGAAAGGAATTGTCGGTGAAAAACTCACAAATTAGCCCTTAATATGGCTTTTCAGCGTTTTTTCCAATGGAAATATGCAAAATACGGTGAAATATAGCTCTTAATATGGCTTTTCAGTGTTTTTCCAATGGAAATATGCAAAATACAATGAAATTACGTCCCCCCCCAGAAATTTGAGTTTGGTGGGGGGGGGAGATTATAAATTGCTATTATATTCGCTTTTTGTGTGCACTTTTTGTCTCTAAAATGTGAATTCAGCCCTTCTGGATCTGTGGTAGCTAATACGGACACACAGAATTTGCTTTTTATTCCAATTGCAAATATTTAAAATGAATTAGTTTAATAGTTTTACATCAATGGTTAGCTGTATGAGAAAGTTTTTGAAGGAAGACACTATCGGTCCTACAAGTTACATAGCATAATCGAGTTTACTATGCATGAAAAGTCTAAAGACTAGAAAGAATGTTTGCTGTTCGAATCGAACCAGTACTCAGATCGAATTAAACTGATAAGAGAGGGTATGTTCAAATGGATATTTATGGTATGATTTGAAAATGGTAAAACATCAAATTAAAAAATAAGTTTTCAGTTGGAACTAAGAAGCAACACTAAATCTTAAGACGAAGAAAAATTATTCTGTATATGAAAAGGGAAATTACGTACAGGCTTTTACCAAGGACATTAAATCTGTATAGACTTCTACCAAGGACATTAAATCTCTCCCCATACGAGTAATTGATGAATTTTAGACATGAAAGTTATGGTTATATTG